>CM033712.1:73902673-74204393 GCA_019671005.1 Hibiscus mutabilis | reverse complement strand
TAAAATTATATTATGTTCGTGAGTTTGGATTCATTAAATGAATTTAATATAATTTTTAGTGCCAATTTCCTTCTTTTATTTTTCTTTCTCCAATCTAGTGACACGTGTTATCATTTGATTGGAGGGGGAAATAGATTGAATAATTAATTTATTTTATTAAAATAAAATTAGGACCAAATTGATAGATTGTGTAAATAACAAGACCAAATGTATAATTATACCAGTTTATTTAACAATCATGTTAGTCTCTCTATTATTTTTTAATGGTTAGTAGTCTGATTAAAAGTAATTAAATAGTTTAATGTATATTTGCCAAAATTAAAAGTATAGTGGTCATATCGACACCATCTATAGTTAGGTGGGCATCTGTACAATTTACTTTTTTTATTAAGATGTATTAATCCTATTTAAATGTACCATATCAATTATTTTTAAACATGTAATATGGTCTTTATTATTTATTTTTATATTCATTAATTATATCGTATTTGTATGGTATTATAATAAAAAAAGTTTGAGTATGTCAATAGGGCTAAGGAATATGCAGAATAATTAACATAATTAAGAGGTGGATTTAAAGGTCAAACAGCTTTATATAGAATAAGAAAAAAAAACTTTTGATTACTTTTTAATTTATTTACTTTCATAATTTATTTATTAATGTATTTAAAAGTCTAAGAATGTAAAAGAAAAAAGAGAACAAATAATGCACGTTCTCATGGGATCATGTTACTTATTTTTTAATGAAAAAACTTTGATTTTATAGTTTTAATTTACATGTACTTTTTAGTTTTAGCAGTTATAGCTTTAGTTCAGGGTTTAAAGTTTAGGAGTTTAAGTTGTAGGGTTTGAAATTTAGGGTATAGAATTTAGGGTCTAGTTTTGTAGGGATAAGGTTAGAAATCTAGTATTTAGATTTTATAGTATAAATATGTGTGCTTGTGTATTTTACACAGCCTGTGTACCAAAGTTTTACTTCTTTTAATTACATGATTTTTGTGAGAAGTATGTCTCATTATGAATGTACATGGATTCGATTTTGATGGGTTTCGACCGGACCTTAGAGAGTCAGGTTTTTTTATATATAAAAATCAAATTTAGGTCGGGTTAGATCATGTGAAAATTAATAAATGTCAGGTTGGGTTAAGTTTAAGGTGAAAAATATTCAACCCAAAATATATGTATAATTCGTTCATATATTTAGGGATAATTGCTACAATTTCTCTCTATTTTTTAATACATCTTTAATTTTATCAAACAAAAAAATAAAAGATAATTACTATAAATGCCTATCTTTATATTTATTTCCTATTATCTCTTTTATTTTTAATAAAAATGCAAAAATATATATTTGTTTGTTTCTGGTCGGAGGCGGATAAAATTCAAGTTAAGTGAAAAATCATCGTGTGCCAGGTCAAATTCGAGTAGAAAGTCTATAGTTTCATATCGAATTCGGACTGGTTAAAAACCGAACTCTTATCCATCCATATCTGTCACGGGTCACTATCCTTTTTCCTAAAAGATATATTTGGCAAGATGTGTAGGGTTATCATTTTTATACTTCGGGACTTCAGTTTTATTTTTTGATATGAATTTAATGTTCCTATCTCTTCAAGGTACGTCATTCTCCCCTGCTCAATCTCGTGACGACCTTGTCACGTGTCAGTGTCATAGTTGTTTGTCTTGTCTACCCTAGTTATTGGAGCACTCGACATAAAATCGAACAGTCAAATGATTACTCTGATATCACTTGTCACGAGGCCAAATACATTTTTCTCAAAAGACATTTGATGAATAGCTGTGTGCAAAAATCGGATTCGATTAATCGTTTGTAAATTTTTTTTATTAATCGGTAAATATAGTTGCTTAATCAAAATATTTGGTTCGGTAATTTTTTTTTTTACTTTGCTTATTAAAGTATCAAATTTAATAATTGTTCGGTTGTGATAAAAGAGTAAAACAACTCAAAAGTCAAAAATTAAAAGTTCATACTTTCTAATAATCGAACTTAGACCAAAAAGTCATTAAAGAATCAAACGGACATCAAAATCACTAAACTATAGGATATTCTAATTCATAAAATTTGTAAATATAGTAGATAACTGGTCGGATCAATCAACCAATTTTGTCCAAAATTGTGAACCCTAATTGAATATAAATATTTTTAAGCATCAAAGAATCGAGGGACGTCAAAATCACTAGAGTACATGATATTCTAATGCATAAAATTTGTAAAAATTGTAGATAATTGGTCGGATCAGTTAACCGATTTTGTCTGAAACTGCAAACTATAATGGAACAGAAATATTTTTAAATATCAAAGAACCAAATGTATATCAAAATCACTAGACTATATAATATTCTAATGTATAAAATTTGTAAATATTGTAGATACTCAGTTGAGTTGGTTAACTAATTTTGTCGAGAATTATAAAACATAATCGCACGTAAATATTTTCTTTCAAAAACCTTATACTGAAACTGAATTTTTTAATTCGAATAACCAAATTTTTTAATCAAATATTTCAAGTTTTGAATTTAAGATAGACTTGTTAAATTATTTTTGAACAACTCTACTGACGAATAAATATTATATATGATAAAAAGTATGTTAGGTTGACATGGTGATTAGGTGTTAAGCATTTTATTCACCAAACTTGGGTTTCATACCCAATTACCGATCACCTTCACAAATTCTCCCTTCCCTATTTTTTGACGTGATATTATGTCACATAATCACTTATTCAAATGTGGATATGTGCTGTTAACAATTTAATTTTCATTAATACATTTAACCAGTTATAAACGTTAAATGATATTTATCAAAAATAAAATATTAAAATTAAAATACAAAAAAAATAAAAGTCTATGGTTATTTTTTTTGTTCGAAAAGAAATTCTATTTCATCCGATAAAAACATTACATAAGAAAATACACATAAAAACAAGGAGGTAAAAATCAGAGTACCCTTACAAGCAGAGCAGGAGAGGAAAACATCCAAAGAAAATCAAAAAGGGGCTTAACCCACAAGAAAAAAATAAGGCCAAACAGAGGCTCAAAACAATTTCGTAAAGGAGGAAAATGAAAAAAAAAACTAACAGAGACAACAACCCTTACGAATAAAACTCGCCTTTTGCAGCTTGTTGATAATGTTGAAAACTTCCGACTCAAGAGAGCTCCAAGGTCGGAATAAGGCCTCCCCAAAGGCAAGCAATTGGGACCTAGTCATTAGACAGTCACTTGAGAAGGCCACAACTACGAGCGAGGTGAAAAGCGCTAAAGTTCTGAAGCAATGGAGACAACCATAAAAGAGACAAAACCTCCCCTTTGACCATCCAAATTCTACAATTTTAAAAGCAGGATAGGACGGAGAAAAGATTATCCCTACACAGTGGAAGGAAAGCCAAACCAAAACTTTCCGATCAAAGAGACAAACTACAAAAAACAGGGGCTTTGGAGGCGGCCGGTTGGGTTGGAGACGCAAAAGAGGAGCCGGGCTCTCAAGATCCTCAGTCATCAAGACAAAAACTTTCCCTCCTATCTCATGGTGATTTCGAAATGAAGAAGCTAAAATACCGGGAGGTCGGACCTCCATCAAACGGTGATGGGTAGTCGCAACGGGAAGGACAAAAGAGAACAATCAAGGAAAAACCTCCTATCTCACCTCGAAATCTCAGAGCCTTGAAAAAAATCATTCAAACATTTGCAGGTCGACATTGAGGGGAATAACAAAGACAAGAAGGAGCTTCGGTTGAACTAGAAAGACACTATCTTGACAACAATTGGTCTCGCACAATGCTTCAAACAAGGGAATTTGAGATTTTTTCGAAAGGGACAACTAGGGTTTCGGAGGAGGGAGAGAGCGGTGCTCATGTAAAAATAGTCAAAATGACTATTTATCCAATCGTTTAAAGATAATTTTAACATTTTTTTGAACATAGAAACTGGCTTCATTAAAACACAAAAAACAGATACAAGACAAAAAAAAGGACAAAATCCCAGAAACAACAATAGAAACAAGCCTGCAAAAGCAAGCAGAAACACGGAAAGCACAAAGAAAAGCAAAAATAGAAACGAGGATAAAGGAAACAAAGAACAGAGACGAAACAGAGCAGCACACAGGAGCAGAGGAAGGCCCAAAGCCTCCATGGCCAACAAGAACCGAAACACAACAAGAGCCAGCATCACCATCTTAAGCTGCATGTCATTCGGGGGAACCGAACATGTCTCGTGAGGGGAAATGCAGAAAGATCGCCAAACAACCATCATCGCGTCAGATCCGGGGTTCGTCGACGACAGAAGGGCAGAGAGATGGAGGAGAAGACTGAGAACCTAGCCAACAGACGACCGTTGGAGGAGTCATCGGAACCTGACCACCTCTGAGGAACACGAGGGACCTATGAAAACACAACAAAAAAAAAGAAAAAAAACACAAAAGCAAAACGAAGAAGGGTCTGGTGGCGCCGCCTCACCCCAAACCCTTATCGAGAAAAGCCACCCACCGAGGACTAAGAAGGAAGTCAAAAAAATACCACGGCAATCTCCCCTCAAAAACTCAGAACAAGGAGGTGGAGAAGAAAGCCATAACAGCTAGAGCACTACACCAAGGAGGGTCTGACAACCCAGCACATGGAGAGGCTTATTTTGCCGGAGGGGAGACAAGCCGGTCATCGGCGGCTAGTGACCAGCAAAGGGTTTAGAGTTTTAAAAAGAAGGCAGAGCTTTTGTTTAAGAGGGAGAAAGTTAAATGTCGCAATTCTGTAATTTTAACATTTTAACTTTTAAGGAAAACATGATCCTTATCACAAGCCTACCAACTAGTCCTACTCTTGTACACCCCGCTTTAATTAGCTTGGTCTAATCCTAAGAATAAAATATAGATTATAACCTTAAATTGATATTATTATTATTTTTTCAGTAGATTTTATTAATAATGATAAAAGATATTTTAAATATAAGACATTTAAAAAGAATAATAAAATTTCATACAAAATTTAAGGGTACAAATAAAAGTAAATACTCCCATAGAGATTAGCATACCGACAAAATCTGTCATTGTCTCTATCCAAACGAGACACTTTATGGGTGAAAAAAGAGTGGTAAGCGAATCAAACTATAGGCAGGTTGCTCCACTATCCATGTTTGATTATATCGGCAAACAACCATCAACCGAGTTAGGATCTATCTTTTCATGACCACCGATAGAATCAAAATCAGAAACTAGCGTCGTGAAGATCTCTGTAAGAGCACCAAATGACCGTTAAGGTATGTTGAAATCGTGCCAAAATATCAGTAAAATAAACCACAAAAATAAAGAAAACGTGCCAAAAAGGCAGACATTACAAGAAAATGTAATTTTAGTGACATTGAAAATAGTTACAAAAAGTGTTAAATTTAGTCACTGAAATTTACAGTGACCCTTTTTTTTAGTCATCACTAATAATTCTGTCACTATTATATTAGTGACAATTTTCACGTATTACGTCACAATAGTTATATTTTTTATGATCACACTATTTGACATAAATGATTATTAATAGTGACTAATTTTTAGACACTAATATTATTCTTATTAGTGATAAACATTTTATCACAAATACGTATTTAAATAGTATCTAAAATATGTTGTCACTTTCAATAATAACAAATTAATTGTATTTTTAGTTGTAACCATTTTATTTAGGGTTTAAACTAATCACTAATTGTCCCTGAAATTTAATTATAAATGATGCAGCATGTTCATATGTCAATTTTTAGTAAATAAATGCAATGTATGGCTTCAAGGAAGATCAAACCTAGAACTTTTAGGGTGAGAGTGTAATACTTATCCACTAGACTAGGCAAAAATTTTAATATTATTTTGAAAGAAACATAATATTTAGGTTAAATTTTAATTGTAATTAATTTTATTTATTTTAAAATATGTATTAATTATAACACTAATTATTGTAATAATAATTTAACTAATTTTTCTATGGTTTCTTATATGAAGTATGTATATTGAAGAAACTATTTAGATCTATTCAAAAAAAGAAACTATTTAGATTTTTTTTTGAAGAAAAACTAATTAAAACGAAATATTTCTTTTATATTTTTCAAAGAAAAACTATTTAGTCTTTGTACTTTAATTTGGTCACTTTAAGTTTCTATACATTTTAAAATTTGAAATTTAGATCATGGCATGAATGGTAGTCTTTAAATATGTCAAGTAAAATTTTGTTTTTAGCCAATTTGTTAAGTTGCTTATTTAATTTTTGCTCTTTAATTTGATCATTTTTAGTCATTGTAATTTAGTCATATTGTCGATGTCCCGTTAGGATTAAGATCGAAATTTTAAAACTTGAAAAATATAAGAACTAAAGTTGATCAGAATAGATCGACTAAAACAACAATATACACATAGTATAGAGACTATATAAATATTTTAACTTTTGACAAACTAGTTTATGATAACTTTAATTTTTATAATTATAAAAATAAATTTATCATTGTGACAATATCTAATTTATCATTACTTTTATTTTTTTATTGGTGACAAAATTTATCACAACAAAAAGTAAAACTTTAAGTGACAAGTAATTTCATTGTCACAACAAATATCAAATAATGGTAATCACTTCACATATCGTCACTATCATGTGCCAAAGTTATAGTGATGATGAATTTTGTGTCACAATTATATACTTATAGTTAGGGATGTAAATGAGGCAGGTTTTGCGGGAATTCGCCCCACTTCGCATTCAATTTGACAGGGATGGTTAGAAATTTCACGGGTTTTTGGGTGGGGATGAAGATGAAAATTAGATTTGTCGGGGGTGGTGGGGAAGGCGTGAATATATCTTTGTACCCGCATCGTCCCCACCCGCCCCTATAGATTTTATAAAATGTTATTATAAATATTATTAAAAATACAATATCGGTTTGGATCATAGTCAAATTTAAGATAATTTACATTGACTTTTTTCTTGAGATATTAATGAAAAATTCAATATATATATATATAATTGAGTTTGAAATTGATCATATCAAATTTATAAATATTTTTTAATATATCAATTCGAATCAGAGTTAAATTTAAAATAATTTACATTGACTTATCTTGAAATATTTATGAAAATTTATATATATATATATATATAACATTTATTATGTTTATTAGTTTATTCTTTATTGTTGTTTGTTGTTATGCCTTATTTTTAAGGTTTTTTTCTTTCCTTCAGTCCTCACCATATATATGTTATTCTTCTATTTTTTAATTTTATTTTTTTAATATTGTATGTTATTTAAATTCTATCGGTATTTTTTCTTATTTTTTAAGGTTGTTTTTTTAATTGTTATGTTTTTTAGTTATTTTTGTAATATTTATTTGTTAAGCAATTGAAATATTATTTTACATGTTATTTGTGCTATTTTCGATCTTTTACAATAGACTTTAGTATCTTTTTAGTTCAAACTTTTTTGTTGTAAAATTTTAATTTCGTATATTATTATTTTAAAAAAATTGTGACAATTAGAATATTATATGAAAGAGTTACGGGGTGGGTAAAGAGAGGATTAGGTGGGTCTCAGGACCCACGTGTGTAATGGGGGCGGGGATGGTTTTAGTCTTGCGGGTTGTGGGGCAGAGATGATTTTAAATTTTATATTCGCAACGGGTCGTGGAGCGGGGATAGAGATGAAAATTCTTGACGGAGATAGATATGGGAAGAGTACCGTTCGCACCTTCCCGCCCAATTGACATCCCTACTTATAGTGATAATTTATTTGTGGAAAATGTAATCGTAGCAATTACTACTATTACAGTGACCAAATAAAAATACATCACAATTACTTATACTAATAGTGTCGCATAAAAAATTGTCACAAAAAATAATATTTGTGACAGTTATTCCTAGTCATTGTCAATTTGTCACTAAAAATATATATTGTTATAGTGAGAAAAAACACGTGCCACGATGACAAAATTTTTTATTAATAAATTAAAAATAAAAAATAAAAAAAAAAAAAGCAATAATAAATTCAATAGTCCACAATCAATATTAACACTGGTAGCTAGCCACCGACCAAAAAACAAATGAAGAAGAGACGGCGGCGGCGCAAGTAGGGCAGAGAAAAACTTAATTTGTGAGGGTTTCTAAACTCAATAAAAAAACAATAGTAGAGAATCGTGAATTTTGAATATAAATAATAAAACAAACAAATAATAGTAGACAATAAAGTAAAAAACTCATGATTATTGATCACAATTTATACTTTCTCAACAAAGATTGTCCATAAAGGTTGTCTCCATTAAAGTATATACTGAAATTAGATGATGGGGCAGAGAATGTTCTCTGTGGACTGTGGGTCGCCTTCTAAAATAAAGTGGGTATACATGTCCACCGACTTCTTATTACGATCTGTTTACGTCTATTTTTTATTTTTTATTTAAGTCTAAATTCCATTCAAATAATAAGAAATTTAGCTTTTTGTGAAAAAAGAAATCATTATCATGTAATTCATTAAAAAAAATTTAATTATAAAAAAAAAAACAGTACACATGATAATAAGTACAAAAATAATGTACGAAAAAACCTCGTCAAAATATTTCATGCATGGTAACTATAAACACAAAATAACTAAGATAAGCCCTCGTGAAGCAAGGGAATCACAGTAGACGACGGATCAGAAAAGTAAAGTATCTCAAAATGATCGAACTGTGCAAATTTGGTCAGAGACTCAGCCACTCGATTACCATCGCGATGGACATGATTGAGCTCAACAGTCCAATGACGATGACGCAGCTCTCTGAAGTGCCAAAACAATGAGAAATATGCAGCACCCAATCTTCTTGAAGCAAAGAAAGAATCGACTCAACCTGAGCATTACCCTTTAACGAGTTCGAATCTCGACAAATAACCCGTACCAATTCAACTTCCAATCTCCTGTAATTTAACTCCTTAGCATGATGGAGTGCCCAAAGTTCAGCTAAAAGCACATAACAAGAACCTATACTCTAGGGAAAAGGAGTTGGGGTCTGGGCTGAAGAAAGAATTGTTGGAGGATGGGCTTGCAAATGGAGAAATAGATATGTCCGGACCAAATTCTACATAATTTGTCGAGTCTATTCGATTAAATCTGAATGTCTGTTTGGAAATTGAGAAGATTTGGATAACAATATCAAGACTGACAATTGGATATGGACAAAATAATCTAACAAGATATTAATTTGAAGAAAAAAAACCCTAGTTAATTTACTTAACTAAATAAAAAAATTAATTACCAAATCAAATCTTAAATGAAATCTAGGTATCTAATTGGACAAAAAGTTTTAAGTATTATATATTGGAAAATCTTTGGAAACACAAGCTTGTGGACTTAATTTTAGAGTTTATAGATTTAGTTTAGGTTTAGAGGTTTAGATTGTAGGGTGTTGAATTTAGAGTTTATGTTTAGAATTTAGAATTTGGAGTTCGGTGTTTAGAGTTTAGGATTTAGGGTATTAGTGTTAGGAATTTAGGTTTTAAATTTTATAATTTAAATATGAAGGGTTGTGTAAATTTGTTTTACACAACTTGTGTATCAAAATATAACCCTTATATATTTATATCGAACCTTGAAGCGAAATTCAGGTACCAAATTATATATTAACTTTTTTAAATTATATATGATATAACATTATATTTTATAATATATGTAATATAGAATCAAACAAGTAGTTCCAGTGAGAAAACATAAGTGACACAGGTCCATCGTTTTGTCCGCAAGGTGTCTGTGCTTTGTCAAAGGATTAAAAATATATATAAACAGTTACTACATTATATTACCAAATTATATATTCATTATAATTACCTTTAGACTATTCACATGTATAAAAAAGTTACTATAAATACATCTCCAAAATTTGCCTAGGAAAAAATGAATATATCTATTCTAGTCCGAGAGCCGAGTAACATAGAAGAAATAACACTTGCACTATACAATAATAATAGACTTAACCGTCAAATAGGTGCTCAAACTATGTCATTTTTTAGTTAGGTGTCTAAATTATTTTTCGGGCCAAATAGAGTCTTAAAATTTTATTCTGTGACCCACTTAAAGTTCTCCGTTAATTCCCACCGTTAAAGGACACATGTCATCTCCTGAAAATTCTCAAAATTATATTAAAAATAAATAAAATTACTTAGTTTTCAGAATTTCTCTAAATTTTACAGACTTCAAAAAACAGCTTCCAAATTTTAAAATTTCTAATTACCCAAAACCTAAATATCGATTTAGGCCGATTTCGTCGCCGATTGGCACACCACCGCCGATTGGCACATCGGTCGCCAGACCATCATGATCATTTTTTCCACTATCTCGTCGTCAAAAATCGACCGACGCCGTGCGAATTATCAAATGGTTCCTTCGAACGATTCGCGACGAACGGCAACATGAGGAGCAACGAACGACGTGTGGGTTGTTCGATGAAGAGATGACGCTTTATTATGTCGCCGCTAACACAACCAATGCCGGTAAAAGTGGTCAAATTTAGAGGGTTTAAGAATTTAGGGACTATTTTAGGAATTTTTAAATTTTTTAAGATATATTTTTATTTTATTTTATTAGTTTTATTAATTTTTAGGCTATTAACAAATAGGTGCCCAAACTATGCACTTTTTTCAGTTAGGTGCTCAAACTATTTTTCGAGCCAAATTGGGACCTAAAATTTTATTCTGTGACCCATTTAAAGTTTGTCGTTATTTTTTACCGTTGAAAGATACGTGTTATCTCCTGAAAATTCAAAAATTATATTAGAAATAAATAAAATTAATAAGACAAAATAAAAATATAAGTATATCCTGAAATTTTTAATATTCCTAAAATAGTCTCCAAATTTCTAAACCCCCAAATCTGACCACCCCTACCGGTATTGGCCGCGTTGCCGGCGACAAAATGAAGCTCTCTTCTCTCGCCGAACAACCCACATGCCATTCGCCACCCTCGGCGCTGTTTGTCGCGAACATATGAAAGAATCATTCGACAATTTTGGTAATTTTCACAGCGTCGGTCCATTTTCAGCGACGAAATAATAGAGAAAATAGTCGTGATGGTCCGACGACCGATGCGATGAGCGACAACGTGATAACCGACGGCGAAACAGACCCAAATAGAAATTTAAGAATTTTAGAATTTGAGGTTATTTTGTGAAATCTATAAAACTTATAAAAATTCTGAAAATTAAGTAATTTTATTTATTTTAATATTATTTTAAATTATTTTTAGAGATGACATATATCGTTTCCTTTAACGGTAAGAATTAATGAAAAATTTTAAATGAGTTACAAAACAAAATTTTAGGACTTAATTTAGCCCGAAAACTAATTTAGTCCGAAAAATAATGTGGGCACCTAACTGAAAAAAATAGCATAATTTGAGCACCTATTTGACGATTAAGTCTAACTTTTAATATAATTTTTAAAATTTTCAAGAAATAACACGTACTCTTGAATGGTAAAAATTAACGACAAACTTTAAATGGATCACGAAATAAATTTAAGACCAAATTTAGCCCGAAAAATAATTTGGGCACTTAACTGGAAAAAAAATATTGTTTGAGCACCTATTTGCCTATTAAGCCATAATAATAAATAAAAAAACATTTTCAGAAAATAAGAAAATTTCCTTTCCTTGCATCTTTTAATACGATCCAAATGCCTTGATCAACAAAGCACTGAAAACAAAAATGGAAGAAGCATTAATCAGCTGGGATTTCCATGAACTATGGTTAATGACGAGCAGTTCTATCGAGACTGTTTTTCGGGTTATACCCATATTTTACAAACAATTCAGGGTCACTAGCTAAAGAAAATTCGGACAAAGAATCACCGACCTGTTTCAGGTTCTCTCGAAATCTATTCTCGGGTTGTATAGATGAGTACGGATCGAAAACATAACTCGTCTCCTCTAACGCAAACCGAGTATGGGTCTACTATTTGAGAATCTTCTACATGAAACCGTATTGTAAGAGGATTCTGGAGCTGGCAAGTTACTGAAGATCGAGAAAGGATCTCCATTGCTCGCGTCGGCATAGTCCACTGTACTGAAAGAGTCTCTAGCACTCTCTGTCGTGAAGGAAGCCTCGTCTGAGCTCGTGAAAAGTGACCAATCGCTTGATGTAGCATCAGAGAACTCAATGTTGATAGGTTCGGCAATGTTACCATTTGCGCTCTGCCTAAGAAAGTCGTTACCATTGCGGTTGAAACAACGGGTAGCAATTTCAGGCCTGAAATCTGGGGCATGCTTGGGGCCAACAGAGTGGCTGTTGACTTTACTTTTTGCTGCCCGTGAAGGCCTCTCCAGTATAGCATGAACTTGCTTCCGTATGCTCTTTTCGGTTAATTCTCTTTGTGGACGAGGACATGACCTTCGGGAAAAGTATATAATCTCAGAGATTGAAGACAACATTGATACGGAAGCCAAAAGTAACATTCAACACAACAAAGAAACATCCACAAAATTATTACAGCAACAAAATTGACTCGAGTTTCAGCATTTAATGCCACAACAAACTAATCCTAATATGTTCTCTCCTAGGAGAAATATAAACGATTGATCCTAATTAAGAAGTAACATTATAAGGCAATTTCAACAAAATCTAGCCGGTTACATGGGGTAGAAGATCGAGAAACGGAAACGGGAATAAAATTAAGGGAGAAAGCATGAAAAGGAAGCTAGGTGTCTACCTCGTGTAAAATAAGATGTATGCCCCCTCGGACATCACCTGATTCAATGAGACTGAATGCACCTGTAAGTGAAAGGGCGAATACAAAACCGGATTTCAATACCATTTGCAACAAAAGAGAATCCGGACTAAACTGTTAGAACTTAGAACTATTATGTATTAGGAAAAAACAAAGAAACAAACAATAATGTGATTCTTTACATCGTCTATCAGAACTCATGAAATATACAAGCACAAGCATCAATGACGAGAGTACTTCCGATAATACTAACAGATGAAAAAGAAATCGATAAAATGACATAAACTTGACCAAAAACATATGGAAAAACAGTTCATCAACATGCAAACAGATGTTCAGGGAATTAAGGAGTTACAGAATTAAAGCTGTATTCCGAATAAACATTCACTAGAGATCTATACTCATTTATATAACCAATCACCTTTCACCAAAACTAAGGAGATAAGGTTTACCTCGGTATCATCTATCCTGAACCAGTTGCCTCGCAAATCTTTTACGTATGACACGTAATGTCCAGAAAAAGATGCACTCAGTGTATCTAAATGCACCACGACTGCATAAAGCATGTAAAGTGGAGGGATGTCACCTGTTCCAGTCATAAAAGGAACCATATCCAGCATCATGTCGGGGAAAGTGATACACTTGTTTATTTTCCCATATTTTCCATCCTGATTAAGTGACAGCCACATCAAAAAATAATCAAGTCAAACAATGAACAAGCCAACAGATACACGGACAGGAACACAGGACGGATAGGTAGATATGAAACTTGATCATCGCCCTTTTTCTTCTCTGAGAAACATCCACAAATTAGTTCACAAGCACCTAATAAGCTAACCAATTTTAGGCTCTGGCATGTAGAGGTCAAATTGTCTGCTATTTTGTGGGGTATATATACGTTGCATAAGTGATAAGTCACTAAATAAATAATGAAGCAGATCGTAAACCACTAGACCAAAACTCAAACATAATTGTTTATGGACCAAAATAGCTTGTTTCTACGTTAATCGGACTCATTGTGAGCATCGGATGCGAGTATGTGTCAGACACGGTTATGTTGGTTTTTCCGAAGTTTTTTCATGTATTTGTAGAGTCCTTGGAGGATCATGTTCACGTACCCATGTTGGACACAAACATTGGAATAAATAGCATTTATAACATGATATCTACAGAGGACAGCACAGTGTAGAGCGGAGTAATACCTGAAACCGTTTTAACACAATTGTCAGTATATTAGGAGCATCGTGTATGCACAACTGCTTCTGAGCTCGAACATAACCAGCACACCTTTAAACAATTTTTTGCAAAGCCGATAAATAAAACAGGTTGAGATCGAGTTAGTTGATAAGTCTAATAAAGGACAATATGATAACACAATAAAACAAGGTTTTCACACCTTCCACATCGGTACATGTTTTCTCCATCCAAATCTTCAGGTCTCGTAAATTGAGTTAGTGCATCTTCCAGTGATTCGACCCAACTATTTCTAACGTGAGATCCATAATGTTTTCATATCTTTCTGACTCGCGAAAACATCTGTAGGATAACACGATATGTATAGAGTTGTATGTAATGTAAAAGTCTTGTAAGTTATGTAAAAGATCAAGAGTTATCTATTAGTAGGATAAGGATTAAGAGTTATCTAAGAAGTCTTCTATTGTAAGGAGTCCTAGTTAGAGTTAAATCCTCAAGGACTCTATAAAAGAGTTCTATGTTGTAACCTATTATTCATTCGAAAAGAAACAGAAACTTTCTCTTCTGTTTTCACAAACTTTCTCTTCTGTTTTTACTACTTTCTACATGGTATCAGCTTGGGTTTCGATCCTCTAAATAAAACCCTAGTCGATGGCCAACTCTTCTTCTTCTTCCTCGAGTGAAATTACCTCTTCACCAGAAATTTTTCTGGTTACGATGATCTCAATGAAACTTCCAGCCTTGTTATTACTTGTCATCGACTGAATGGCAATAATTATTTGGAATGGTCTCAATCTGTCAAGATTTTCATCTCGAGGGACGAGGCAAATTGGGCTATCTCACGGGGAGATTGAACAGCCTACGCCACACGCTGCTGGTTATACCAAATGGATGCAGGAAAATAGCCGTGTGATGTCCTGGTTGCTCAATTCTATGACCCCTAGTGTAGGCAGGAACTTTCTTCTTTACCAAACAGCAGCTGAAATGGAGGGCTGTCCAAGAAACATATTCGAGTATAGATAACATCAGAATTGTATGGGATTGAAGGTCGCCGGTTCTCAAACAAGAAGGAATGTCAGTCACTCTATACTACAACACATTAAATGCTCTTTGGCAGCAAATAGATCTTTATGAACAGAATGAATGGGAGACACCAAGAGATCTTTGCTCTGTACAAGAAAATTACTGCACAACGCAGAATTTTCCAGTTTCTTCATGGTTTAAATAAAGAATTAGATGCAGTTCGTAGTAGGATTCTTGGCAGCTCCCTCTTCCTTCGATTAGAGAAGTTTTTCTGCAGATTAAGAAGGAGGAAAGCAGCGCAATGTGATGCTAATGAATACTCTTCCCATGAAGGATCTCGCTCTTCTCACTCAAACAACTTCTACTAGAAAAGGCAGGCCATGGTGTGAGCATTGCAAGAAACCCGCCATTCCAAGGAGAAGTCTTTGGAAGCTTCATGGTAAACGATCGATTGGAAGCCAAGGTCTTCTAGAGACACACATCCCATAAGCTTCACGCCTCAAGTGTCACAAGTTTTACCAAAGACGGATCAAGACCTCGTAAATTGTTTGGAAAGTTTACAAGCCTGGTGAGGCAAATCGGCCATGAAAGAAATCAAGGTAACTCCTTTCCTCTGACCCTATTATCCACACAACTTACTCCAATGTGGATCATCGACTCTGGGCATCGACCATATGACGGTAACAAGGAATTGTTCCTTCAATACACAAACATCTTCATCTAGTAGATCAATTAAAGCTGCTGATGGCTCACTTTCTCTAAATCAGTGTGGTTCTATTAGTATTAATGATAACTGTTGCTCCATGATGTCTTATTTGTTCCCAACCTTCGCAACTTTGATATCTGTTAGCAAGCTTTCAATGATTTAAATTGTTCCACAATGTTTAATGCTTACAGTTGTGTTTTGCGGGCAATGGAGTCGAAGACAATGATTGGCAATGCTAGATTGCAGAATGGCCTCTATGTTCTTCATGGAAATCCACCCTCTTCTATCTCTAAATCTCCTTGTTCCTTTACAAACATTAGGACAAAGTAATGATGTTTTATTGTGGCATTTTAGGTTAGGTCATCCTAGTTTTCAATATCTTGCAAAATTGTACCCTTCCTTATTCATCAATAAAAAGCCAAGCTTATTTAAATGCCATATCCGCCCTCTTGCTAAACAAACCAAAGCATCCTATTTGCCATCTACTTATAAACCATCTCACCCTTTTTCTTTGATCCATAGTGATGTGTGGGGCCCTTCTAGAGTGAAGAATGCTGATGGTTGTAAGTGGTTTATTACTTTTATTGATGATCATAGTAGGATTACTTGGACTTATTTGATGAAAGAAAAATCAAACCGAAAGCATCTTTGAGAAATTTTACACCATGGTCATTACCCAATTCCATACTAAAGTCCAATTGTTTAAGTCCGATAATGGCGGTGAATTTTTTTGCTAGGTCTTTGGGTGATTCCTTTCGAAAAAAAGGGGATAGTTGATTAGTTCTGTGTTGACACTCCCCAATGAATGGAGTAGCGAGAAAGAAAGAATAGACACCTTCTTGAAGTCACTCGATCCCTCTTGTTTACCAATAATGTTCCTAAGTACTTGTGGGAGAAGCCTTGTTAAGCGCCACATACTTGATCAATCGCATGCCCAGTAAGGTTTTGAAATTTAAAACCCTCAATCCATTTTCTTGGACAAATATCCCCACTTTAAGCCCCTTTCTTGTATATTACCTCCTAAGATCTTTGGGTGTACAGTTTTTTATTCATAATTCAGCCAAGAATAGGTCCAAGCTAGATCCTAGATGCGTAAAGTGTGTGCTAGTAGGGTATTCTTCACTTAAGAAGGGCTATAAATGCTATCATCCACCATCTCGAAAATTCTTTGTTACTATGGATCTTACCTTTTTTTGAACAGGACCCTTACTTTACTACGGTGCAACTCGGGGGAGAATTGGGATGATCTTGACCTTCCTACCAACAAAGGGTAATCTCTCCTATTGTTTCTATACCTTGATTTTTTCATCCATTCACTCCACAAATTCGCCCTTGTTGCCTACAACACCCTCAGATTTCTTGTGATCTCCTTTACAAACACCAACAACTTCTCAATATCCTTCCAAAACACCTACTCCACCCAAACAACTTTTGACCTATACAAGGAGAAAGAAAACTATAACGAGGCCATCTTGCAATCGACACTTGCCGAGAATTGGATTTGAGTCCAATTGCCAATATGGAAGATGAAGGAAAAATAATCGATAAGTCTACTACTCCTAAACTGGATGATTTTCCTATTGCTATTAGAAAAGGAGTTAGACAATTGCACTAAACATCCTATCCAAGTTTGTTGCTTAACTCATTGATGCCATCCTTTAAAGCTTTTACAACAAGTTTAGATGAAAAAGAAGTTCCTACAACTATTGATGAGGCACTAAAGCATCCTAAGTGGAGAAGGTTTTGAAGAAGAAATTAGTGCACTTGAGAAAAATGGTACGGACAATAATGGATCTTCCCCAAGGTAAAAACACATCGGTTGTAAATGGGTTTTTTTCGTGAAATATAACTCGATGGCGGTTTGCAGAGATATAAAGCAAGGCTCGTGGCTAAAGGATATACAGACCTATGGGATTGATTATATGAAACCTTTGCTCGGTGGCAAAACTCAACACTATTCGAGTTTTGTTAAGTATATTTGTGAACAATGATTGGAATCTACACCAACTGGATGTCAAGAATGCATTTCTTAATGGGAAGTTAGAGGAGGAAGTTTATATGAAGATCCCACCGTGTAGAAATCGGTTGAGGGAAATCAGAAAATTTGTAAGCTCAACAAGTCACTTTATGGCCTAAAGCAATCTCCTCGAGCTTGGTTTGACAGTTTACGTGGTTATTCTCAAGAATGGATACACAAATCACTAGCTGATCATACACTCTTTATTAAGGTAACTTCAAAAAATAAAAGGGTTATCTTAATTGTTTATGTGGATGACATAATCTTGTGAGAGATGATGATGAAGAAATTAGCATTTGCTTGAAGAGTCTTGAATAGAGTTTGAAACAAAAGACTTGGGAAGCTTAGATACTTTTTGGGCATGGAGGTTGCAAGGTCAAGTAAGGGGTTGGTGATAAATCGGAGGAAGTATGTCCTTGATCTACTAGATGAAGCTGGAATGCTAGGGTGTAAACCGGCAGATACACCAATGGAGGCGGGCTTGAAATTTACTAATGAAACAGCTCTTTAGTTGACAAAGAAAGGTTTGAGATTAGTGGGAAAATTGATCTATCTATCACTCACCAGGCGGACATCGCTTTTTCGATTAATGTGATCATCAAGATATGAACAATCCAAATGAAGAACACATGGCAAGCAATAAAATCAAATTCTCGGTACTTGAAGAAGACTCTGGACATGGTTTATTGTTTAAAAAGACACGAGATAGATCTGTGAAAGTATTCACTGACTCTAGTCAATGAGAACTCACTGAAAGAAGATCAACCAGTGGCTCTTGTACTTTTGTTTGGGGAAATCTCGTAACTTGGAGGAGTAAAAGCAATCGATTGTCTCGAAGCGGTCAGAGGCGATTTCGAGCTTTGGCACTAGGAATGTGTGAAGGAATTTGGCTACTTAAGCTCTTGAGGAGTTAAACATGACCAAGAAAATAAGTTTGAGATCTTGTGTGATAATCAATCAGCAATTCAAATTGCTAGGAATCCATTCAACATGACAGAACAAAACATGTTGAAATAGACAAGCATTTTATTTAGGAAAAGGTTAACAATGGGATAGCTTCTTTGTTATATACTCCTCCTGTAAGAAGGACAGCTAGCTGATGTGCTTACAAAAGCTTTACCCAAATCAATTTTTGATGAGTTCTTATCAAGCTCGGGACTATACAACGTATACTCTCTCAACTTGAGGGGGGGAGTGTAGGATAACACGATATGTATAGAGTTGTATGTAATGTAAAAGTCTTGTAAGTTATGTAAAAGATCAAGAGTTATCTATTAGTAGGATAAGGATTAAGAGTTATCTAAGAAGTCTTCTATTGTAAGGAGTCCTAGTTAGAGTTAAATCCTCAAGGACTCTATAAAAGAGTTCTATGTTGTAACCTATTATTCATTCGAAAAGAAACAGAAACTTTCTCTTCTGTTTTTACTACTTTCTACAACATCTTAGACACTTAACCTGATTACATGGAGACCGATCATACATATTGTAGGATGACAGGAGGTAAAAGGAAAACAGAGTAAAATAGCTATAAACACCTTTGATCGGAGGCGCCATCCAAAAGTATGTTGTATAAACGTTGTCTCTTGCAACCTCGGGTCAACCTTGTGTTCCCCACCTAATCTCTCCAAGCATATCGATTGCATTGAGGCAACTAGGAGTCTGAAAAGACAATAAAATGAAATTTCAGAAATGCAAGGGGATGAAACTTCCATTCTTACGGTAAAAACGTAAAAGCTTAAAGCAAAACTGACAAATCTAGACATAAATGAGGGGAAAAGAAGGTTTTGAAAGGATATTGGCAAGTGAATCTTGTAGACCTCAAGAACTCATGTGCATCTTCCTGACTTCCATCGCCCATCTGGCAATTAATACTTCGGATGTAAGAAAGGATCCTACTAGATGACAAGGGGCCTCCCCTCTCTCTTAACAACATGACATGTTGTTCGAACTCACACATAAGACACCAATATTTCCCGTGACCTGCAATGAATTTAAAAGTTAAGGTATGTATTTCGTCGAACAGTAACATTATTCTCATTTACAAACAACAAACAAAACAAGTGAACATTGAAAAAACAAGTACAGGCACTTGAATGTGATCGACGCAGCAAATAGATGCTGAGAGGCTTCGTGAAGGTCAAACACTGCAGAACTGCATTGGCATAGCAACTGCAAAAAGAAAAACAATAATGAGTCAGTAAAACATAAGCTCCTATGACTTTCTTTTTATGTGCTTAAGAACAAGTCATCTGTCTAAGGAAACTCCAAAAACGCATTCCCGGCACAAGTTGAACTATTGGATCACAAAGTTCATCTAATGAACTACATTTTTACTTTGTAATTTAACAATCAGACATAAGTATAGCATAGTTAAACTATAACTCAATCTTCATAACTTCTTTCTTTCCTTAGTTTATAGGAACATATACTGCTACACCATGTTTCTTGGACTCAGGTGTGGGCGCCAGACACGAGCAATAGTCCGACACAAATATCTGCAAGTTATTCCTAAGTTTCTACATGTATTAGAGAGACCTAAGAAGCTCATATCCCCATACTCAATACTCATGTCCAAATCTGCGTTAGACACACTACTTCAAGAAAAATGAAGACCATACTCCAAGTAATATCACAAGTATGGTGGAAAATAAGACTGTAAAGTAAACATACCTGTTCCCACAATTTAGAAGGCCCCTTGGTGATAAGTCAAAGATTTCACACTGCACGAAATTTACAAATTCTTCATAAGGAAACAGCATCTGAGACAACAGGATAACAGCTCATGGTCAGAACTTTCCATTCACAATAAAAAATCCGAATGAAATAATTTAACTGAAAGGGATGCAATACATATCGATCATAAACGTGAAGAGAGTACAAAACTGACCTTTATTTTCTTGTGTCTCTCACCACAAAGTGCAGAAAAATTGTTCTTGACAAGTTTTGATGACTTCTTTAAACCCATCATCTCCGTAATTTTGATGCTAGCTGCCCCATTGATCCCTGGTGCTGGAATGGCACCCGTTGTTCCAGAAACTTCTGCATGAAAAATCATGAAATATGAAAAACTACAAGAAAGGCATTAAATATATAAAAAAAAATGTTGAGATTTTACTGAATTCATCTGGGATTTGTCCCTTCCTCCCCATTTCCGGACATGATTGTTCTCCAGACACTTTCACTGCTAATTTAGGTGATTCGGAGATTATGGGTCCTAAAGAATGCAATGAACTTCTAGCTTTTGTGCATTCCTTAGCTGTTGTCATCCCGGAATAGTCTAATTCTACTGATTCACCACCAAAACCATTTTCCCCATTGACTAAATTCTCCGAACTCCGGAAAAAGGCATTTTCAGCTCCATGTACACTGGTCCCACTTTTTACAGAATATGGTGGGCCAGAAAATTCATAATTGCTTTTTGATTCAGACTTGTTGCCACCTTGGCTTTGACACTTATGACTCTCGTGCATGACAGTACTTGCATTTTGCCCGTGATTATGCATGTCCGAGCCATTGGCATTTTGCGGCTTTGTACCCTCTTCCAGTACAACAAAGCCACTAGCTCTTGACTGCAGCAATAGTTCAATGTATTATAAAATATAAACTACATGGTTAAATAAAAGATAACAAGTTCCACGTAAAAATATTTAAAGATAAGAACCTTATGCCTTAAAAAAGCCTCTTTTGAAGAAATATTATTAGATGTTGAACTACTAGCTCTAGTCCTCCAGGTTTCCTCACAAGAATCAAATATAGTTACATCGTCTCGTAGCAATTCTCCGTTGGATTTACGAGAAGTTCTCTTGTCTTTACTTTTCATATCCGGTGGACGGCCTTGAGAGGTATCAACCGTAGAACAATCCCTATTAGCAGATACAACAGTGGTTATCGGACAAAGATTTATATGATCTAAAGGCGCTTGTTCAATGATAGACTGCTTATTACCGTACCCAAACTGCAAATTCATGTTGTCATCGAGCAGTGCAGATTCTTCAAACAAAGCAACACTGGGAGACGCGCTTGAGCTTGCACTCTCCAGCTGCAGGCATTCTTCCTTATGCACTTGCCTCCAATGAATAATCTGGCACCTCCCAGAACTGCATAAAACTCATCAGTTTAAAAGAAAGAAACATCATGCGGAAAGGGACGGGATGCAGGTCAAGGTGATACATATATGTGTGGAAAAAGCGAAAGCCAAGAGGCCACCTTGATGAGAACTTGAGGAAAATCCAACAAGTAGAACATATAATGTGTTGGAAAGTTTCAAAAAACATGAAACAAGAATTCGGGAAACGGGGGGAAGATGAAGGATGCATTATATTTATAAATATGTCTTTCTACCGGAAACATTTCGTTTTATACATTATGACATGGAGTTGGGCAGCAAAGAGCCAAAGATTTCAACAGTTCTTTGTTGATCTATTGCATCTCCTAACATATATTATTACATGCTTATTTTCTTAAAACTCCAATGCAATGATCTGGAACTCTTCCCTCCCTCCATTTATGGAGTACTAATAATAGGCCAGGACCCATGTTATTGATCCAATAAGACAAAGAATGGTACGGAAGAGCAAAAAACCAATAAATTCTCGGAAGAAAGCTGGAATAAAATTTTTATGGAAGTTAGAATGAAATGGGGGTGAAATGAACCAACAAGAAACTTCCGCAAAAGTTTCAACAATCATGCAGCTTGTTGGTAGAGCGCTAGACTTTGGTTCTGATGATCAGGGTTCAACTCGTAACAATCTCAAGCATGCAAAAAAATCAACAATCAAATTATTAATAAATAAATCAACCCATAATGCATTGTTCGATGTACATTTTACAAGAGACAACCACAAGGCAAGGCAAACCTACGTGTTCGGAGTGATAATAAACAGAATATTTTATCATCGCTGAAATCTAACTTAGTCATGGTTTTTTATTTTGAAATGTTGCTATTCAGAATTTAATTCCATATTTAAAGAACATAAAACAGTAATGTGGTATAGAAATAAAGTACATTGCGGCGGTTAAGGTATAGAATATACCAATATTTGACAGCCTTGCATCTAGAGCAGCGAGTTGTCGCAGGACCGAAGCACCAAGCACACACATGTAATTTGTTCTTTGAAGAAGGAACAAGTGGAATAACACCGGGAGCGACCATTGTTTCGGCTCTCTTCAAAGACGGAACGAATGGAATAACACCGGCAACGGCCATTCTTTCGGCTCTCTTCGAAGAAGGGACAAGTGGAATAACACCGGCAGCAGCCATTGTTTCAGCTCTTTTTGAAGAAGGAACAAGTGGAATAACACTGGCAGCGGCCATTGTTTTGGCCCTGAGAGCTTCTTCAGCGGCAAGCTGAGCAAGTAAACTTACCCGTTCTTGTTTCTTTGAAGCCTCACTCCATTTCCCGAGTAAGTAGTAAGCAACAACAGGAAGCACCACCAAGACCAGAAATAACACAGGTATATCAGCTTCCCTTGGCTCAAGCATGTCTTCGCAAGCATTCTCACATCCAATACATGATCAAATTCACTACCCAGAAGGTATTCTTAAAATACTACATCCCACAGCAACTAGTTCTAAAGATGAAAAATATGGCATTTAAATTCCTATGTGCACCAAACAGTTCCTTTTCCGCAGTGTGGTCAAACCCAGCTGTACGGTGGGGAAAAAGATTGGTCCGTAGAGGATGATTCAAGTCAGGGAAAACCTTTTCTTACTTCTTATATAAGCCTACCAAAGAAGAGATAATAAATTGATTTCAAAATAAAATTAGCACGAAAATTTGACCAGATTTCCTATTCGAGTTATCAACAAAGATAAGAATGCACAACAATGACAATCAGATTTCACTCCCATACGATGCCAAAGAGGAACTTTAATCAAACTTAACACTACTGCAATAGTCTTGCACATACGGGTTTGCAGAATTGCTCCGCCACCACATCGTACTAAACAATAGAAACCAAAGCATGCTTCAGCCGACTTTAGTCTACAATTATATGAGAATAAATCATACTCATCTCCCTCTCTATACATCTTATTTCTATATGGATTTATAAATTTATAAACTTCCTTTTCAACACAAAATGACCGGCTTAATAAGTTTACTATCGCTATTCGATCCCTTCCCAAATGCACCAAGTTAAAAACAACTTCAACTATAGTTACCCTAATCAAGCACACCAAGTTATACACACACAGTCGCATGTATATGTATATTCCTCCAAAGCACCAGCATTTTAGCTATAGTTACTTGAATCAAGCACACAAGATAAAATATTATTTTAAAGAAAAAAAAACCCAAAGAGAACAGGACTTAAATATTTCCCATTTGAAAATATCCATTAACAAAACTAAAGTATACCCAAAATGGCAAACAAAACACACAAACTAAATCCAGCATTAAAAGACCAAAAAAACCAACTTTCTTCAACAGAATAGCAAACTCAAAAGAAACCAAGCATTTCAATCATCTCAGATTCAAAAACCCAGAAATCTAAATAAACACTACGACGTTAAATGAAAAAGATGGTAAAGTTTGAATAAAGCTTGAATCTTTCATACCTGTTGGTCTCTCGTGCAAGCAGAAGCAGAAATCTAAAACCAACATAGAAAACCAAAAATCTAAAATTAAAAAAAAAACAGAAACAGTTTCCTTTCTTGTTCTAAGCTCTTTAAAAAAATTGCTTGAGAAAAAATTAAAATTCTTTGAGTCTTCAAATGGTAAGAGACTAAAGACAACAGCTTTTGTCTCTTTCTCTCTTATCCCTTACCACTTCTTTAAGAATTCTGCAAATTTTTTAATGTCTGATTTGTTTTCAGCCGTTGGATTTGTGGTGTAAAAGGAATTTTTTTCAATTTTGGAAGAGCATAATTTAATTGTTAAATAATGGAATGTGAATAATTGGTGTATTGAAGTAAACAATTTGACTGCAGGTCAAGGTGGATACATAGGCAACCACGTGGGGAATTTTCCTTTTAAGTAGAGGTGTTCCTGGTTGAGTCATCATTCGAAATCAGCAACAACTTGACGGATTTACGAAAATTATATTAGAGGTCCAATAAAAATTATTTATTTTATTAATTTTTTATATTTATTTTTTTACTTAATAAATTCTTACTTAATAAAAAGTTTTTTTAATTTAATGTACAATAAATGCGAGTGAAAATTCACTTAATAAAAAAATGATATGAAAAAATTAATGAAATAAATATTTTTTTATTGGTTAGAACTATGAATGACATAGCGAGTCAAGCCTATGAATAATTTCTTCAATTTACTTTCGTTCTTTGATCTAATAATAGATTTTAATTAATAAATATAATTCGTTAATATGAAACATTAACAAGTTATGAATTTTTCTCCTTGGATGCCTATTATTGTTGTATTTCTAAAAATTTAAATTTTTTACAATTAATTATATGATACATTTAAATTATATTAAAAAATTACCACATTATTTACACTCTTAACTAACAATAATCACCCACTTTATTAATTTTTTCATATAATTTTTTTAAAATTTAGTTCACAATAAATATAAGTGAATATTCACTTGATAAAAAAATTGATAAAGTAAGTGGTTATTATTTGTTGGACTATGAATGACATGGTGACAAGAGCATATAATATAAATTATCGTAAATTAGAACTTCATTCAAAATTGATTCTTAAACTATAATACACTAAAATAATCTTCAATCTTTTGAATATATTATGGAACATTATATTATGAAAAATACTTTGATATATAAACTTGTATAAATTTTAGTTTACACAAACTTGTTAATTTTAGGGTTTAAATGTTTAATTTAAAATTTAAGTTTTATTGTTTAGTGTTTAGAATTTAAAGTTTAAAATTTATGGTTTAGGGTTAATAGCTTAAATTTTATATTTTAAAAAATAATTGTGTAACATTTTTACACTTTGTGTATCAAAATATAACTCTTATGTTATCTTTATTAGCATGAGATAAGATTAACGTATACCAATAATTAAAAAAATAAAAATAAAATATTTAAAAGTTCTTGATCAATTTAGAATGAGAAGTAGTTTGGAGATAAAATTGAAACGTTCAAAAGTTTGAAATCGATTTAAACTAAAGTGAAAGTTCGAGGATTAAATTGAAATGTTTAAAGATTTAGGGACAAACTTAAAATGGAAATCATAATTTGAGGATGCATGCTACAATCAACCCTAGAATTGTATATAAAAAAAGGGAGTGTAGACTGGAGATGCTAAGATTCATATCTCAAAATTATTGAAATGCTGAATTATTGTATAATATAAACCAACTACTCTAACTCTCGAGTCCGATTGCACTAAACGATCATTGCTTAAAACTATCATTAGAAACTAAATAGTAGCAAAAAAAAAACCCCTCAAGATAACATTGTCAAAACAAAAGGGATGGAATAAGGTAAAAAATTCTCAAGGTCATGTCTGAATCCGAAACACGGTGCCGATATCTTCGAGCAAAGATAAAAAGAAAAAACAAAATGTGACGGTTGCGACAGAAAAGATGGATGGGGAACGAAACACCGGAAAGGTTTTACCATCCCTTCAACACAACAAAGTTTCTCTCGCCGCTGGCAAGTCACCCAATTCCATCCATTGATCTTAAAAGGCTAGGTCGATCGGTTAACACGATGTTGGTCGGGTAACTCGTGGCCTCACCGGTGTCTTTGAAGGACTTACCCTGGAAGTTAGGAAGGAAACATGATTAGCTTAAGCAATGACAAATTTGACAGGCGTGGAATTTAGAGTGCAAAATTCGGGAACACACCTGATCGGCTGAGTTCCTAGCACCATCCCACTACAATTCAGTGCAACAATGGCACTTTCCGCCTGTCCAAAAACAGGAGCTGAGTCAAGGCACAAAGAACCGTGCCGGAAAAACTATGAAATCGGAAACTAGTAAAGGTATCATGCTATTCGTTTTATCAATTCATCAATGTCAAAAATCTTTTCTATAGCCATATAAATAAAAAACGCATGCACAAAGAACTCACGGATGATGATTGATTTGGAGCACACACATGCATGTACAACCGAGTTAATGGAAAAGCACATGAAGTTACATGTCATGGCAAAAGTAAGCCATAGTGTCGGAAAAGAACTCCGAGATAAACAAACAATTAGTCTGATCTTGCAACCCGATCTTGTAGGATTCCATAAATGACAAAGGAGTATAAAATGAAAAGATTAGAAACTTATTCCTGCATTTAGCTGATCTTTAGAAAATCGAAGAGGCTTATGAATCACATTAATTGGACAGACCTATTATCAAGTGTCACACAATTACATACGTAATGAGTTGGGTGGAGATTAGACATGGAAAGCTAAATTACAAAGAATATGACCTCGGTATAAACCATTTGCCATTATGGCTGCAAACTCACTTAGTCGGGCTGGCTTTCACATACAAGCAAGTCAACAGAAGAGAAAAGGTGAAAATACATTAATTAAAAGTTTTGGAATAAGAAACTTCTGTTAAATTCGGCATTTCGAATCATCTAGAAAACTTAATATCCTAACCAAGTGATTTCCCATACTCTAAAATCGAATAATACGCCCTGTAAGCAATGGTTGCATCAAGATTCAAAAAGGATAACAAAATAAGCTAATATCACCCAACTTAAAGCATACATGGAAAATATATTTACGAACCAAATATTTTTCAACATCAATCCAATAAGCATGAACTTACCATGGCAAATTCAACAAAAGCAATACGAGTTGAAAGCACATTGTCCCCTAAAAGCCTCAAGCAAGTGACCTGAGAATTAAAAGCAAATCATGTCGAGCTTCTTTCTGAAAACAGTTAGAAAAAAAAGGCATGACTGAATCGTGATATTAATATTGTACTAACCTCACCGCATGCAGATTCAAAGAAATTCTTCACTTCAGCTTGAGAAACCTTCCGTCAAAGATAAAATGATTGTGAGAATTAGATCAACTATGTTCCATCAATTACTGCAATGATAAAGCTAAAAACTTGGACCCGAGACCGAGAGTGATTTTGGGACACGGGTATGTTCATATTTTCCAAGTTCTTTTACCATATATTTGGGATCTACGAGGGTCACATACCCACACCCAGATCCAGATATCGGCCAGACTTGGGTGCCTCAAGAAAAATAAAGAGTTGGGTAACTTGGGATACAAGACAAGAATATTTGTGATAGCAATTAAGTGGTTACCTTCTTGTCAATATTTGTACAATAAACTGTTCTGGTACACATTTCCCTTTCATATTCGGACTGCAATTGTAGTGAACTTGATTATCAAGAGTGCGGCTCAAAAGTAAACTATATACAGAAACTACATGAGGTATTCAGTAACGGCGAAATGGCATAGAGTAAAATGAAGCCTTATGCAAAACCGAAACAACTAAGAGAAGAAAATTATTCATCCATACCCTAGGTAGAAATGTAGGGTTCACAGGAAGGATCGCAGTTTTTGAAGGCAAGATCCTAACTGGATAAAACCCGAGCATTGTACCACCAAGGTTCAAAGCAGCTCTCGCACCTTCTGTTAAAAGAAAGTTCACAAAGAATGTAACATGTTAATCAATGTACATATTAATGAAAAAAAGTTTTAAGTTCAATCTGTATCAGCTGCTTACCTTCATCGGCAAATTCCAAAAATGCAAAGCGAAGAACTGAACGTGGATCACCACAAATTCGGCAATCAACGACCTTCAATAATGATTCCCAAACAACTTCAGAAATATCATATATACAGTAATCTGTAGTATCTCAACTAAAGGCTCAACATCCGAACACTCAAAATTATGAAAATTCTTTTGGCATTTTATGGGGCTCTATTATGCACACTCACAAAACTCTAAAGATGGAAATGATATAGCTCAAACATTATTGTAAATTACTATACCTCAAAATGCAGCAATAACCAGGAACGAGCGAAATTACAACAAAAGCTTTAAAGTCAACATTTTGAACTTACTTGTCCGCAATTACTAAATAAGCCAGCAAGTTGTTCTTCAGTGATCTAGAACAAAGAAATGATTTCCACAAGTGACTTCTCGAGATCATAATGAAACAATAAAAACCACTAAATGACACCACTGTTTACACTTACATTCTGATCAATATCCGAAACATACAGCGTTCGCCTAATGCTATCGTCTCTTTGAGCTCGAAAAGCTTTACCATTAAGCTTTCTATTTCCCTGGCTGTAGTTGTTTCTTCTCTGGAAAGAAAACCATTTACCAAATTTACCAAAGGAAAAGAAAAACGAACAAATAGGAGACTGTTAGATGCCGATACCCGGCATAATGTTATCCCATATATGACAAGTAGATGGAGAAAAGCTAACTTCAAGAGAATCAAAGTCCTAACAAGTCAATCAAATCAATAATTATAGGCCAATTGAAGACCTTACAATCATTAATGCCAGCAAAACCCAGGAGAATCAATCAAAAACTAGCTTAAAATGCAGATTTGAATCATCCAAGGCACAAGAACCAGCTTGACAGTTTAAATACATCAGGATTAGAAAACAAAGCAAATCCTAAAACCCCAATTTAGCTATGCAATAGAAATCATATCCACTCAATAAAATCACCAGTTTCACACAAGACAAAAACAACCCAAAAACTATATAACTAAAAACTATCAAACACTCATCAGTCAAAAGTTCAAAACCAGAGAAAAAGAAAAGAAAATTGCAATTGAAAAGAGTAAATGATGAGCGGAAAAGGAAAAAAAGAAATACCCTTCTATTGGAGTAATTCTCATTCCCCTGCTTATTGAGAGGAACCTGATTAAAATCACCAGTTTTGGTGGGATTGTAATAAAAATATGATGGGAAGAATTCTTTGGCCAAAGGATTCAACTTTGTGAACATATCAACAAGTTTTTGAACATTGAATTCCTTTGATTCTGATTTGGATGTTTCAACAACCAAATTGTTGTTTCCATTAGCTACTGCTGCCTCACCTGGCTTATCAGCAACTGCAGCCATATAATCAAAACCCCAAACACCCCCACAAAGAATAAGAAAAGCAGGCAAAAGAAGAAAGAAACCCAAATGATCAAATGAAAACGGGAATT
Source organism: Hibiscus mutabilis (assembly GCA_019671005.1). Taxonomy (NCBI): domain Eukaryota; kingdom Viridiplantae; phylum Streptophyta; class Magnoliopsida; order Malvales; family Malvaceae; genus Hibiscus; species Hibiscus mutabilis. Next base: position 74,174,658 of record CM033712.1, on the reverse strand, counting down.
TGCTTTTGTAAATTTATTCTCTTTCTATTTCTCCTTTCTAAGGAGCAAGAAAGTTAAGAACTTAATTAAAAAAAAAAAAAAAAACTTCTTTTCTTTTTGGATGCCTAATAATGGATACCCTTTTGAACAAAAAAATAAAATTGTCTAGAATGGAAATAAAGTGAGAATGCAGATTTTCCTTATTTGAAATTAAAAATAACTAAAATTTATCTAAGAAAAAAAAAAGAATTAGGGTTTTGAAGGAACTGAAAGTCTGAAACGGATGATCAAAGAAAGAGGAAATGAGGAGGAAGAAACAACAGTTTCTCTTCTTCTTCCCTTTTGTTGGTATTTTTTAATTTATTTAATCTTTTAATAAATAAATAAAAGAATTTGTTAGAGTCGAAATAATAATAATAATAAAGATATGTCTATTATGCTCGACGAGCACTGTTAAGCATTACTAACTATGAACACCGTAGAGTATTATTAAATTAACTTATAAAAATTAAAAATTTAAAGGACTTAACGTATAATTATAAATTATTTATATATATAATACTTTTAATTTTTTAAAAAATAATTAGATCAAATATTAACTTTAGTCAATTTAAAAAAAATAAAACTCATAAACTATAAACTGTAAACCCTAAAACTTGAATTATAAATTATAAACCCTAAACATAAAACACTAAACTATAAATCCTAAATTCAAACATTATATCCAGGCTTTAAAGTTTTGGGTTTACAATTTTAGGTATAGGGATTACATTTTAAAGTTTAGGATTTAAAGTTTAGGGTTTTTAGGGTTTATAATTTAGGCTTTTGGGTTTATGAGTTAGGTTTGGTTTCAAGTTTACAGTTTATGGTTTAGGATTTTGGGTCTAGGGTTTACAATTTAGGATTTGAGATTTAGTGTTTTTTATTTTTTAAATTGACTAATATTAGTATTTGATCTAATTATTTTTTAAATAAAATATTATATATATAATAATTTAATTAATATTTTATTTTAAATAATTTATAATTATTCGTTGAGTCTTTAGATTTTTAATCTTTAAAAATTAATTTAACGGTGCTCAGTGATGTTCATCGTTAGTGGTACTCAACAGTGCTCGTCGAGCGTCGTAAATTTTTTTTAATAGTTAAATATTGATAGTTATATCAAATAATAATAATAATAATAATAATAATAAAAGTGAAGGGCGTTAAAACGTAGGCATGACTTAAGGTTTTTTGTTTTGTTTTTATTTTTAAAAACATATTATTTTAGATATTATATCATCATTTATAACTGCCTACTTTTGAGGTTTGTTTTGATTTTAAAATCAATTTATTTAATTATTTATTTTTTATGAATAAAGGCTTCATTAGGTAATTTTATGTAAACAAACCCATTAAAAATAATTATTTAAAGAAATGACCCCATGAGAGCATTATTTAGAAAAATGACCCCCAAATCTGCCATGTACGAAGAACTCACTTTCTGCGCAACGCGATTTTTGATCTCGCTTTCGGTGAAAAGCGAGTTATTCTTACGTGGTATCGCTTTTCAGAATAACAAACTTAACAGGAACTCGTGCTCTCCGAAATACGAGGTCCCCGAGAATTTGAAGAGCCAACTGAATTTATCGCAGTTCATTTAATGGAACTCGCTTTTTGCATAAAGCGAGTTCTTTGTAAATCGGGGTAGCAGAACAGACGTCCATAGGCATGTTCGAGCAATATTTCAGAGCTATTAATCGTATAATTTCAATTAACGACGAGTTTAGGTGCGTAGTACTGGAACTTGTCTTGCATTCGACACCAATATGGGCAAGTTCGGTGCGTTGTAAACCGGGTAGAATTCGCGTTGAAAATGGTACCATAGCTTGTTTTTGTGAATGATCAAAAAGTTAAAAGGTCGTGATAATCTTTTCCCATTTATGTATCGGGTTTTTAATGTACGTTTATTGTCACATTTTTTTGACCTTGGGGGTGTTGTGGAGGAACTTGGCTACCATTTCAGACTAACATTGGAACGTGCGATACGCGGAGAAGTGTATAAAATTCACGTTGAAAATGGTTAGAAAGCGTGGTTTTCTGCAGGAACGACAAGGCGGAAAGACAACTTTTAAAACCAATGAGACCTTGTTATTTCAACATAAACTTATATTACATCCGTAGAAAGTTGTAACTCGTTACTAGTATTAAATTTCAACATAAACTTCTATTACATTCGTAGAAAATTGCTACTGGAATACGCCTATCATATTCTATCTCACACCCGCGAAAAGCTGCAACCCTGCGCATTATCAGTTGTCAAGTCCGGGTTGGAATACAACTTCTATTCTGACCCCGATCAAAGATAAAACCCTGATCGAAGAGCACATCTTATATATTACTGCGTCGGGGTCGTCATCGGCCAATGTTTCCCTACACATTCCCATTCTTCATGATGTGGGCAATCTTGGATATTGAGGTATACCTCATTACGCTTCATTTTACACCAGGATTCCATCATCAGCGCGAATGGCAGGAGCTTTGGCCGTAGTTACCTTATCGAGTATTATGATTTCCCGTTCAACTTGTAGGTCTAACCTCGTTCAAATATGATGCAAATGCTCGGAGCTCTGGGCACGTACTCATGATGTAACTACATATACCAACAAATCACAATACTCGAGAAATCTCTTAACCAAAGTATTTTCCGAGTATTCAATTTGTTGTTATTGGTAGCTACAATAGAAGCGTATTATTCTCTAAAACTACCAGATTGTAACTTCGGGGGAGGTATTTATAGAAGGGATCTCACTTTGTGTGAAGAGCGATTTTTTCCAGGATTCTTGACATGGCAGGGATCTCGCGTTCTGTAAAGAGTGAGTTCTGCTAGGATTCATGATGTGTCAGGAATCTCGCGTTCTGTAGAGCGCGATTCTGCCAGGATTCTTGATGTGTCAGGAATCTGGCGTTCTATACAGGCGAGTAGTTGATTCAAAATTACAAAAAATAACAACAAATAGTAGCAAACAACAAATATCATATCATATCATAAGATATTAATAAATAAAAACCTAAAATTAATATGAGCAAATACAACAAACACTCAATCATACGAGGGCCCGAGCGGTTATGACACTTGTTAATCGTGTGTCTGGGATTTCTACATGCACTGCAAAGTTTTTTTTGTCCGGTTTTTTTTATATTCGACCATGTCCTCCACACAGTAAATTTGTGTCGATCGTGCACGTCTCTTATTTTGTAGTGGTGCAGGATCTAGGCGTATGGTCGGTTCATCATCAACGGCATACGAATCAATTTTATTTCCGATGGGAGGAACCTTTTTTCGTAAACCTTCAATACCATTTCTAGTAAGTATACAAGATCAAGTAGTTGCATGTAGTGAATCCGTTAGGAAGAACAAGCAGTAATGACATGTGCACACGGGTATTTGAATGTTTGAAAGACTCCGCAGTCGCAGGTTCTCTTCCTTAGATCTACCACGTACGCATTGTGCTGTATGCCTTCCAATGGCCTCAAAAATTCTGAAACACGAAACAAATGGTCTTCTCGAGAGAAGAAAGTTGCAGTCATCGCATTTGAATTGCGTACATAAGTTTGTAATTTTTCTAGGAAGTCCGGGTGTACTTTGTGGCCACCTACCATGTAATCAGTTGCTTGTCTTCTGAGTGTTACAAATAGGTAGCCAAACGATAGTAGGTCGTTTTGACAACGAAAGTGATAGGCAAATGCCGCATTCCCTTCAGAGCTAAGTTGACTGCCTCAGCCAAGTTCGTTGTCATGTGACCATATCGTTTACTTCATCATATGATCGAAGCCATTTTCTCTCAGGATTTTGGCAAGGTAGCTTGTGCCTTTGTCATTCCTGGCTCTCAGTTCTTCGAACAGCTGGTCTACCTCATGTACGTAATGCGAGTTGCCTAGGGAATAACAAACACCTAGTTAGTGGTGAACAATACATGTAAAGATCTCGTAAATGCAGAGGACGTAAAAGACGTACCCATTCTAAGCACCATAGCACGTTCATATTGGTTCTTGTAAATCTGCAAGTAGTTGGCCACAATGTGTCGTAAGCAGTAACGGTGGTAAATATGGGGATGCTGCCAAGACCGGCCCAAATCCTGTATTGCGTACTTGATCGCATTGGATCTGTCAGAAATAAGACATATCCCATCATCCCTTACCCACATTACATGAGAAATAATATGTCTCCGTAGGTTCTTAAGGAAGAACTACCAAGACTCAAGATCCTCATTTTTGACTATTGCAAAGGCTATATGAACAGTTTTCTGATTACCGTCTTGTGCAACCGCAAGAAGTAACATATGTGTATATTTCCCGTACAACCAAGTATCGTCGATCTGAACCATCGGCTTGCAATGCATGAATGCATTAATGCACTGAGGAAATGTCCAAAATAGATGGTAGAATTGACAAACATCTAGTAGGACACGATCATTTTCGTATGCCAGAGCCGTCTCAAGTTTCACAACCATTTCGGGTATGTGTTTCTGCATTATTTTTAGCCACGGCCGCAACTCGTTGTAAGATTCCTCTCATTGGCCAAACAGTTTTTGTACGTCCTACCACCTTACATACTATGTTTTCGGGTATTCAGGAATATAGCCGTACTAATTTTTTGCTGCGGAAATACAGGTGGCAACTGTTACACGAGGATTTGCTTTGACCAATGGCATGAAGGTATCGCATAGGATGTACACATCCAAGTTCTTGTGATCCTGGCTTAGGCTGCTCACGGTGCATGTATGAGGTTCATCCAGTTTCGTGATTCTCCACAACCCGTTCAACATATTCAAGAATGATAAATAAACCCTCCACTCACATCCCTCTTTCTTGTGGGCGCACTCAGCAATATAGAAATTCGGTTGGGTTTTCTTTACAGTCGTCGTAACTGCCCGACGAATGTTGTAGTGCTTAATCGCGACCACAGCCAGTTCTTTTGTCAAGAATGTCATCCCAATGACCAGTTCACTATTGGCACGGTGATTGTATCTGTCAATTATTAGGGGTTGTGAAAATTCTGGAATGCTCAAGGCATCCATATCAACCGTTGTGAAGTGGGATGATGGCTGGCAATAAGAAATAGGTGTGGCCGATACTGGAACGTTGCTTTCTGCCAGGTGTTCTTCGTTGTCTTTTAAATCTTCGAATGACCCTGCTGGGATGTTCACGTCAGCTGGTTCTTCATAGAAGGGCCTTTACTCGTCGCCGTTGATTCTGACTTCCCTAACCGGTTCTTCATCAAAAATATCCCCTCGAACCGGTATAGTTCTGTGTGGTCGACTGCTACCCTTTAAAGCAAGCAGACTTGTCGTCGATCGCGAGACCGCTCACGAACCGTATTACGAAGATTAAAATTAAGCGCATATGCACAAGAATGTCTCCTCATAGATGGTTGAACGTACTCCATACTAGGGACATATGTTGAGTATCGTTCATAGGAGAAATCATCGAAGGTGTTGAACGCTTCATGGTCGTACGACCTCATGTACTTGTGGGATGATGTCGCTATGTCCCCCATACTATACGGATTGTACATTGCATGTCTTCGAATTAGAGAGGATGGTGCATTGAATTCATCGTTCGGGGGATGGTTCAAGTCGACGATGCACGAATATCTTGGTGCAGAAGACGACGACGCACCTAACTCGTTGCATGGACTGTATATAGTTAATAGGTTAAGATCATTTCGTAAACCCGCCGTGGGGCTATCAACATTGGCGTTAGGGTCGAAGTCAAAATTCGCCCATCTCTAGCTTGGGATTTCGATACCAACATCAGAATCAGAAAACGACACATACAACTCAATGGGCCCTCTTAAAGAATACTCTAAATGGGTGGCCACCATCAACTCCACATCACTGTTGTCCCCAATCTGGCATAATAAGCAAGTTAATGGTTTAATAAAGATTGATAAACGATACTTCAAGTTCTCCAGCCTTTCCAAACGGCCATGCGAGACACTGTTTTCCACTTCCTTAATCAACTTCTTGTACGATAATCTCCTCGGAATCATTATTCTTACAGTATTCGTAGACTGAAAAATGACGCCGAGTGTGGCATCAACAATTATCTAGCCATCATGGTATACTAGAACGTCAATACTTCCTCGTCTCAACAGTTTTCCAGGACGTAAAAGATCTACATATAACAAGAACAGACATTAGTACCAAGCAATTTAGTAAAACTACACAATACAAGCATTAGAGAAATCGTAGCAAAACTTACAGTCGAAACACTTTTCTGATTCAAACGGCTCGTAAATTATGTTCACAACATTCTCTGCTCTCTACAGGCTTCTATAAGCTGCTGCGAATGTTGAGGAGAAATTTTTGTGCAGTTTTGGTTCATTCCCAAACCCTGATATAAGAGCTATGAAAGACCAATATAATATTTATCCAGAAAATTATGAAGAGTATTGCTTTTGCAGACGTATCGGACAAGCTTTGTCAGCATTATTGATGCAGAAGGAACTCGCTACCTGCAGAAAGCGAGTTCCCCTTAGTTCTTGACGTGGCAGACACATCAATGAACCTATTTTTTTTTTTGTAGAAAACAAGGTCCATCGCTTCATTCATGACTACTCTCCGGTTCTACAAGAAGAGATGTCCATTCCATGCGCTGTTTCAGTTGCAGTCTGGTGATTTGGTTTGCCACGGTATGTAATATGAAAAAAATCTCAAGAAATATTTAGTAATTAGTAGTTTTTTCAAGTTGAGTTCCTTAACTCTGCCTAAAATATGTAATTCACATATGAAAAACATGAAGAAACATATATGCATGTCGTATATGGTTATAGAAAACCATTTAAATTGAAATTAATTGATGCTACAACATTATAAATATTTACAATTAAATTTGAACAAAAACTCGAACAACTCGACTCGAATTTCATGAACTTGACTCGAGAAATTTCAAATAAAGTTTGAACTATAAAAAAAGATTCATCAATTCGACTAACTCAATTTTCTTTACTCGACTCGATCAAGTGCTCACCCCTAATTGAAACATAATTTCTGAGACAGATATTTATAATTTAGCCTATAATTAACCCACTGATGAACATTTGAGTACACGGGGTATTAAAAAATAAAATAATTCCTAAGAAAACCAGCAAAAAATTATAGTCACGTACAAATACAAGGCAGATTAAATAAACAAAAAAAATCCATTTGGTGTACGAGAAACCGAAATACGGTTTTTCAATCGAGCTTGTTGGAATTCTGTATTTGTGTAGAACGACATCCCCCCGCCCTCCTCGAAACTGCTCAGTACACAGCGTATCAGGTTGTTCCGATCTTCTGTGGCTGTTGAACATAGATGCACTAGAGTTAATGGTACAATTGCATTGCATAGGCAAGGACTTGGACGTGATACTTTTGCTTGGGTATTCATAGGTGTCTGATAATCTCGAATTGAGTCCGAATCATAAGAAATTCGACCTCAACTCAAAATCCGAGATTATTAGACCCATAATCCTGATTCTTATAATAGACTTGATTGTTTGTGCTTGAAATCGAGTTTAACTTGAATCAGAAGTTTTCAATTCTAATGAAGGAATATACTTAACGTATGAAAGATTGATAAGGCTTTCAAGCAAGTTGAGTCAAGTGTTAGTATACTTGAATTTAGCTAGCTTGAGCTCAACTCAAACAATCAAATCGAATTCATATTGTTTTTCCGAGTTGAATATGAGTAGTTTGCGAGCAGGATGTCTTGTTTATGCCTGTAAATGTGCGTACCTTCTTTAAATTGACCTTATTGCTCGGCACTGCTGGTTTCAATATCTCGAAGGAGCCACGAGAGCTTCATCAATACTCAATAGAGCACCAACATTGTCAAAATCTCTAAGTGCAATCTCACTTGACATTAGGGAATATGGCACAATGCACAATGTCAATTTTTTTTCTAATACTTATTATTAACGACTTATTCTTAAAATTTATTTTCTTAATATTTATTATTAGAGACCCAATTCTTAAATTCACTCGAACATCCTAAACGTGACATGACATACCTTTAAAATTGTAACTGAAATTATATCTAAAAGAAAATAATCCAGCGCCCAACACTATAAAGCACTTGTCTCCTAAGTCGAAGTTATGGTCATATTGAATGGCTTACAATTCTCATCTAACAAGCTTGTTGATCATACCAGGAATTGCTACATTCGTGTCTCCTACCATTTCTAAACACTTCCCAAGAATCAACCTGATGGACCACCTGCCTGCCTCTAGCCAAACAATTCGACGTGAAGGAAACTCTAGAGTGGTTCTCCATTGACAAATGCTTGCAATTGCCTAGGGAAGACTCGAGAATTGGATTTGGAAAAAGAAATTCAATTTCACCACTACGATTTATCCAATCAAACAGGAGCCGCGATTTCCTTTTAATCCACACCAAAAAGGAAGTTGGCGTGTCACCACTATGATTTCCACACTTCACCCCGGTCAAGGGGGATGCAAACATAGTCTTTGGTCTACTCTTCATCAATTTTAGGCTCTCTTCCTCGAAGTTCGGCATGACCTTCTTGGTGGGTAACGTCTGTCAGAAATTATAAATGCTAATATAAATTTTTTTGAGGACAACAATCTCTCATTCTATTAATGGCTCCGTCCCTAAATGTCGAGAGTGCCGACAAAATCATGTTGCAAAATGTCATCACCCATGTCGATTCCTAACTTTTAGTCCCGTTTAGTTTAAGCAACATCCAGAAGAAACTGGTTCAAGCGCTGGCTGAATATAGTTGTTGAGAACGATTCATTGACATGCAATGAGTTTAGCTGCGATTGGCGACATAAATTATTATTATTATTATTATTATTATTATTATTATTATTATTACATATCGGCTTCTGCCAAAGGCGACCTTACCTCCTATTTTGATCTTTCTTCAAATAATGAGTGGCAGTTTTGAATTCGACAAACTATCAAACCTCAGGAAACTTGGGGAACTCGATCTCTTGGATAACGCTTTGCTATCATTGAGCAGTGCAACCAATGCCAAACACTTTTTGTCTAATTTTTAGGTTCGCCACCAAAATCTTAGAAACGACCCTAAACATGACACACTATACCTTCAGAATTGCAATTGAAATTCTACCTAAAAGAAAATAATCCAGCTCCCAACACTATAAAGCACTTGTCTCCTAAGTCATGATTCATGAGTAGAATCTACAGTCATATTGAATGGCTACATCTCTCAACTAACAAGCTTGTTGGACATATGCACCACACCAGGAATTGGTAGATTCGTGTCTCCTACCATTTCTGAACACTTTCCAAGAAGAAACCTAATGGACCCCTGCCCTCTAAGCCAAACCATTCAACACTTTGGACGTAAAGTAAACTCTCGGGTTACGTGGTCCTCCACTCACAAAATCCTTGCAATTGCCTGCAGAAGACTCGGGAATTGGATTTGGAAAAAGAAATCCGGTTTCACCATTATGATTTCCAGTTTCCTTTTAATCCAATTCTAATGTGGAGGATGAAAGTGGGAGCAGAGGAAAGAAATAGGAGCTGAGAAGGTCGAGCTTTGAAAAATAAAGGAGAAACTGACAATAATGAACTAATGTTAAATTGTACCAATTGTAGAAGTTGAAAGAGGCATACAGAAATAACCAATCTTTCTGATGACCCCCGCACTGACAATTCAAGAAGTTCTTGAATTTCTGAGAGTCTCTGGTCCATCTCAGTAAACACACCATTTCTGTTCATTCCATTGAAAAGGAAATGATTGTAAGTAATCAAAACTCAATTCTTTCTTGCTAAAAAAGCATACAATGTTCAAATAATAAAGAATGTAAGTGACTATATAACAGACAGACAGACGTGAAGCGAAAGGAACATAATAAACAAATCTGCTCAGTCTGCCAGTTCAATAAAATGATATCATCACAGCACTAACAAATGTTCTTGCTAATCAAAACCTTCTTCAAGTATCTTGAACTTGTTGATATAGTTATATCTTAAATAATTAAGAACAAAACACAATCCAACATAAAATTTATCAACATATTGAAACATTGATAGGATATAGAACTGATCTACACTTGACAGCTAACAATAGGACTTTGGCACAAGGTAAAGCTCTTCTATATACTTTCTCTTTCATAGATTTTCTTTTTGGGTGGTGGAAGGGGGTTGGAGAAGGAAGAAAAGTTTCCATTTTCATGATAAATGAATATATCTAAAATCTTAAGTCGTAAATATTTGTATCAGCAATTTAAGTATATTCCCAATTTTCTGCTCTTTGGATATTAAATAGACACCCAAGAAGATCTATAATCATCTGAGTTCAAATTGCAAAGGAAATCATAAATGCAGAAAACAAATCATTCATGTTTGGACCTCATACCAAGAACCAATAAACCAACATAAGGAAAGAATAATTGGACAATATGGTTATCTTTCCTCCAAATTTGGTAGTATATGAACAAGGACACTGAAGCAAGATTTCCAGCCGTAGGCATTTGTCAATTACGAAGTCAAGTGGTAACTCAAATGTGGAAGATGCATTCAGTTTTATACCTCCAGTCCTACTACTATAAGTGGTGCTAGAAGTAGAACTACCAAGGATACTCTCCCAATAACTTCCACCAGAAATAATTTTTGAAATGACATCTTGGTTCTTTAATTCCTAAGTTGGAACAACATAAGAACCTTCTGAATTATCAACCAACAGAATTGGTATTCTAAGGAAATTCAAGTGTAATCCCAGAAGCTAACCCTTTGCCATAAACCTTACAAGGGTCATCAACTGAAGAAAAATCAAAACAAGGTAATGTTTGTCAGTAGTCTATGCGCCTTGAGTCACCAAATCTGCTTCTCAGACCGAGGAAACCGTTGTTTGTCACCATTGGATTTTTCCTCAAAAGGTTACAATTGCAAGTAAAAATAAACTGCTGCAATTGGAATAACCCTAAGTACAGTCCTCAAGTTGACCCTCATCTGAGAGGTTCACTGCTGAAGTATTGTTAATAGCAATTGATTCATTAAAATGTTGCACAAATTTATCAAATAATTGTGTGTTACATTTTCTCGTCTTTTTTCCAGAATCACTGTGAGTATGTATCTGTAATTCAGGATAAGGATAAAACCTTATCTCTTTGCTGTATCTTAGACAGATTATTAGGCAGATTATGGGGCTTAATCTTAGGGATTTATATTTTATTTATTTGTTATCTAATTTAGGGATTTTTTACTTGTATATATATCCTATATTCTGGAGAATAAAAGATGAGTGAAACTTACAGTTTTACACCAGTTTCTACATGATATCAGTCTAGGGATCGATTCTCTTATTTAAAAACGATGGTTTCTCCTCTGCATCCTCTGGAGCTACTCCTTCAACAAATCCTCATTTTACTGTCGATGATTTTTCAGAACTCCCTGGAACAGCAGTTCTTGCCATAGATTTCTGGGCCATAATTATCTTCCATGGTCCCAATCTGTCAAAATCTTCCTTACTGGTCGAGGAAAACTCGGCTATATTTCTGGGGAGAGTAAGAAACCTCCTTCCACAGATCCAGGATGTGAAAAGTGGGTGCGTGATAATGGTAGGGTGATGTCTTGGCTAATCAATACCATGTCCCCTGACATTGGTACACATTTTCTCCTTTACGAAACATCAGCAGATATATGGCAAGCTGTTCAGGGGACCTATTCTAACACAAACAACACCTCTGAACTATTTAGCATTGAGAGTCGGGTGTCCAATTTGAAGCAAGATGGTCCGAGTGTTACCGAGTATTTTTCACACTGTCAAGTTTTGGCAAGCAACTTGACCTATATGCAGAACATGATTGGGAAACTCCTAAAGATGCAACTTTGTACGAAAGATACAAGCACAATGGAGGGTCTTTCAATTTCTCAATGGTCTCAACACCGACCGGGATCTTTGTGAAGGCTCGGATTCTTGGTACAAAGCCTCCTCTTTCCATTCGCGAAGTCTTTGCGAAGTCGAAGAAGAGAAGAAAGCGAAGGTCTTTTATGCTTCTCTTTGTTCCCACATCGCTTGATTCTGCTTTAATTACTCGGTCTTCCTCTTCAACTAAGACTAGAAAGGCAGACTGTTTGTGATTTTTGCAAAAAATCGGGCCACTCAAGGAACAATGCTGGAAATTACATGGCAAACACGGAGATTGAGATCTACTTCACGTAAAAAGCACCCGAGAATCACGGTCCAATTTCACAAGACAATGAGCAGTGGTGTTTTTTCAGAGGAGCAGCTTGCTACACTACTAAAGATGTTTGGCAACATGGGAGGCACTAGCAATGCAAATGTGGTTCTGTCAGAAGAAAGTACACAGACTAGGTTCTTCCCTACAACCTTTTTAGCTACACAAGATGCTCCAGCGTAGATTATTGACTCAGGAGCATCTGACCATATGACTGGTAACAGAACATTTTTTTGCTGCCTTTGAACCCTCCTGCTCTAAGCAATCTATTAAAACTGCAGACGGGTCTGTATCCCCTATACATGGGTCTGGTTCAATTGCTCTTAATAAGGATATTTTCCTTAAGGATGTTCTTTTTGTACCCAATCTTACTTGCAATTTACTCCCAGTGAGTAAACTCTCTAAGGATTTGCAATGTTGCTCAAAGTTTAATGATAATGGTTGTATTTTGCAGGCACTGGATTCGAAGAAAATGATTGGCAATGCTAGATTGCACAATGGGCTCTATATCCTCTATGGCACTCCTAAATCAACTCCTTCAGCTTTTACTAGTTCTGTTTCTCCTTTAGGGCAGCATGATGAAATTATGTTATGGCATTTTCGACTAGGCCACCCTAGTTTTTATTATCTTGCTAAACTATTTCCTGCTCTATTTATTAATAAAAACCACAGTTGTTTAAATGTCATATTTGTCCTCTTGCTAAACAAACGAAAGCCTCTTATCTCCCATCTACTTATAAATCTTCTCAACCCTTTGCTTTAATCCATACTGATGTTTGGGGTCCCTCTAAAGTGAAGAATATTAATGGGTGTCGATGGTTTGTTTCCTTCATTGATGATCATAGTAGGACGACATGGACTTATTTAATGAAAGATAGATCTGAAACTATATCTATTTTTGAAAGGTTCTATACTATGGTTGAAAATCAATTTCAGAGTAAAATTCAACTATTCAAATCCGATAATGGGGGGAGAGTTCTTTGCTACTTCTTTGGGTAAATTTTTTCAGGAAAAAGGCATTGTCCAAATTAGCTCCTGTGTGGATACACCACAACAGAATGGGTTGCCGAGAGAAAGAATAGGCATTTACTAGAGGTAACTAGATCCTTGTTATTTTCTGGAAATATACCAAAATATCTGTGGGGTGAGGCTTTGTTAACTGCCACTTATCTTATCAATAGAATGCCGAGTAAAGTCCTTAAATTCAAGACACCAACGGCTGTTTTCTTGGAGAGTTATCCTCATTTCAAACCTCTTTCCTCTGTTCTTCCTCTTAGAATTTTTGGTTGCACTGTTTTTGTAAAAAATGTGGACCCTTCAAAATCAAAATTAGATCCTAGGGCTCTAAGTGTGTCTTTGTGGGATATTCTTCACTTAAAAAGGGCTACAAATGTTACTACCCTCCAACTAAAAAAAATTTCGTCTCGATGGATATAACCTTTTTTGAGCAGGAACCTTATTTTACCAAGGCTACAATTCAGGGGGAGACTTGGACATAATTCCAGCCTCTAAAACATCAGGTATACCCATTCCCATCTTCTTTGATACCTTCAGATGTTCTGCCTACTGCATCTCATGATATTGAGTATCCACCTAAATCAACTACACCAGTACATTCTCCTATTCCTGTTGATGTTCCTTCACCAACAGCCTCCCAACTTTCACCTCCTAAAACTATTCCTCAAAACACACAGACTACAAAAAAACTCAGTGTCTACACCAGAAAGAAAAAGACCATTCCTGAGGCCATTTTGCAATCTGACACTTGCCGAGAGTTGGAATTGAGTCCAGCTGCCTTGGAGGATGATGGAGGTAATGAAATTTCTCCTTCTTTATTTGATATGGAAATTTTACCTATTGCTAAGAGAAAAGGGGTTAGACAATGTACAAAGTATCCTATTCAGAAGTATGTTGCCTATGGAAAGTTAATGCCCTCTTTTAAGACCTTTACAGCTTGCATTGATAAGGAGGAGATTCCCAAAACAATTGATGATGCCCTAAAAGACTCTAGATGGAAGAAGGCTGTTGAAGAAGAAATTCAAGCACTTGAGAAAAATGGCACTTGGACTGTTACTGATTTATCACATGGTAAAAAACCAGTTGGCAGTAAGTGGGTCTTTGCAATAAAGTATAACTCAGATGGTAGCATAGAAAGGTACAAGGCCAGGCTTGTAGCCAAGGGCTTTACACAAACCTATGGTATTGACTATAATGAGACTTTTGCACCTATAGCAAAACTAAACACTGTTCGAGTACTTCTTAGTCTTGCTGTAAACAAAGACTGGAATCTTCACCAACTTGACATAAAAAATGCCTTCTTGAATGGCAAATTAGAAGAGGAGGTCTACATGAGAATGCCACCCGGGATGAAGTCTGAGTTAGGAAGTCGAAGGTTTGTAAACTGGAGAAATCTCTCTATGGTTTGAAGCAGTCACCTAGGGCTTGGTTTGACAGATTCACAAAAGTCCTTAGAGAGAATAGATATAAACAGTGTCAAGCAGATCATACTTTGTTTGTTAAAGCATCCTTCAATGGGAAGAAAGTTATCCTCATTGTATATGTTGATGACATTGTAGTGACAGGAGATGATGAAGGTGGAATCAGTCAGTTGAAGAACTTATTGAGCAAAGAATTTGAAACAAAAGACCTAGGGAAACACAGATATTTCCTAGGCATGGAGGTTGCTAGATCGAGCAAGGGTCTGGTAATAAACCAAAGAAAATATGTACTGTATTTACTCTCAGAGGCTGGTATTTGGGGTGTAAACTGCACGATACTCTTATGGAAGCTGGCTCAAGCTCAAAGGAGAAGAAATGGGAGCCGAGGTTGATAAAGGTCAGTTTCAAAGACTAGTGGGAAAACTCATTTACTTATCTCCCGACTGGACAGATATTTCCTTTCTGTCAATGTAATTAGTCAAGATATGACAAATCCTAGAGAAGGGCATTTAGAAGTGCAAACCGAATTCTAAGGTACTGAAAAGTACACTGGACATGGATTATTCTTCAAGAAAACTAAAGATAGAATCAGTAAAATTATTTACAGATTCTAGTGGGCGATGAAGTTCTTGATAGAAGGTCGACTAGTGGATCCGCTTTTATATGGGGAAACTTAGTTACTTGGAGGAGTAAGAAACAGACTGTTGTTTCTAGGAGCAGTGCCGAAGCAGAGTATAGAGCCTTAGCATTGAGAATTTGTGAAGGAATATGGTTGCTAAGACTTCTAAGAGAGTTAAATATAGAGCATGAAGGGAAACTAGAGATCTTCACTGATAATCAGACTGCCATTCAGATTGCAAAGAATCCAGTCCATCATGATCGTACCAAGCATGTGGAGATCGACAGACATTTTATTGCTGAAAAAGTGAATGGTGGAATTGTGAACTTAACTCATGTTCCTACCGAAGAACAACTTACAGATGTGCTCACTAAAGCACTATCCAAACCAGTCTTTGATAAGTTTTTGTCCAAGTTGGGCCTATACAATGTATACACACCAACTTGAGGGGGAGTGTGAGTATGTATCTGTAATTCAGGATAAGGATAAAACTTTATCTCTTTGCTGTATCTTAGACAGATTATTAGACAGATTATTAGGCAGATTATGGGGCTTAATCTTAGGGATTTATATTTTATTTATTTGTTACCTAATTTAGGGATTTTTTACTTGTATATATATCCTATATTCTGGTGAATAAAAGATGAGTGAAACTTACAGTTTTACACCAGTTTCTATAATCACATAGACACCTTTTATCATCTCTGTCATCCCCATCAATATAAAAAGCATTAAGCCTTGCACTATCAACTGGCCAACCTTTGGAGGGTATAATATTTGCAGATTCAGATTTTGCACACAACCAGTTTGACTCAAGGTGCACAGATAAGTGCTCATGTATCCCACTAGGTTCAGAACCTATAAAATTACCATACCCACTAGTTCTTTCAGCCTGCAAACCACTTTCCATTCTGCAAAGCTGTTGCATTGAGTTACTAACTGTGGTACCAACAGAAAGCTTAGTGCAGAGAAAAAATTCAGTTTTAGTCCAATTTAAATTATTAGTATTAAATTTTTTCCCTTAGACAACATTGACAGCCTTTGCAATATTCATAACACCAGGATAAAATAATTTCCAAACCAAGTTTTCCCATATTATGGTCATAGCCATACCCCTAAGCAATATTTCCGGGGCCCAACTCATTATTTTTAAACCTTATGGCCCAAACTAGCCAGAAATATTAGGCTCCAAACACCCAATCCTAAGATTCAAGAAACGGAACATAAAGATTAAGCATTTTCAATCCAAAATAATAAAATAATTGTGCACATATACCTTCAAAAATTTTATCTAGTTCACTAGACCAAGATGTTCTTTGAATTATCTCCAGCCTCTGAGCATGGAGTTGGCTAGCACTGGTGAACCCCTATGGGACCAGTTTGGGAGCTGCAACGGACCAAGGAAGATGAACGTACCAATTTCGAATCATTTTACAAGTGATAGTAAATGTTATCAGCAAAAGTTTAAACAAGTGGAAAGTGGAAACGGTATACCAGCTTCCATTATCTTAAAAAGATCTTTCCTTGGGGGTATAAGCAACAGGTTCAACCGTGCAGATACCTGCATCATTAAGCTTCTTTATGTCCATGAATATTTCTTTAGTTGAAGACAAAAAAACATAAGAACAATAACTAAAAATGTTAAGCTAAAAACATGTATGGGGATTTCATGAAAAAACAGGAAAATACAAATGCCATACAACAGTCATCAAGCAAAAGAAAAAGGAAATTAAACTTCCATTTCAGATAATACCAAACTGCTTCAAACAAAAGCCTTGACTGATGGTCAGTGTTACATGCTCCAGCATATGCCATTTTCCCCAAGACATCAACATCATTCAATCCAAGCCTACGCAATTCAAAGGTTCCATTATCGGTACTGCTTTTGGTGGAGCGGCATTGCCATATCAAGGCAACCATGTATCACCGCTCTGCTATCTGCAAGAGTCTTTGTGGCCAGAATGTCACTTATGCATCTATGTACATTGCTTTTTCCCTCACCACCTCCTTGATCTAATGGAAGCTGAAGCATAACAAAACGATTACAAGCATGGTGTGCCAAATTGACTTACTACATAATAACAAGTTTGCAATAACAAAAACTAAGGGGCTCTACTACGCAATGAGCAGATATTATGAAGTAAAAATGCAGTACGTTCAATGCACATGAGAAACAGTAAACTTCAAACTTATAAAACATCTGTAGTTGCCGGGAAAATGAAAATGAAAAAGAAAAGCTTCTTACTTGGCATGTGACACATAATGTGTGACAGAGCTGAGTCTTTCTAGAACGAAACTCACCATATATCTCAATAATGGATCCTGTCTCAATTCCAACTATTATAGAAAATGATACAAAACTTAATTAACAAGTAGAAACATTGATCTAGATTTCCAAGTGTTGACTAGTTAAACAAGAAGACAATTGAGTGCATAGAATCAAAGTCAAACAAAACTTCACAGCCACCGGAGCACATATACCATCCAAAATTTTATCTAGTTCACTAGACCCAGATGTTATCAGAATTATCTAAAGCCTCTAAGAATGGAGCTGGCTACTAGCACTGGTGAAACCTAATGGGACCAATTTGGAAGCTGTCAAGGAACCAAGGAAGACGAACATACCAATTTCGAATCATTTTACAAGTGATAGTAAATGTCATCAGCAAAAGTTTAAACAAGTGTGGAAAGTGGAAACAGTATACCAGCTTCCCTTGTCAACTTTAGCTTCACTGATTCCTTTGATCCGTCAAAGATCTCACCTTGGGTGTAAGCAACAGGTTCAACTGGGAAGACCTGCATCCTTAAGCTTTTTATGTCCAAGGATGAAATGCGGATTCCTTCAGTTAAAGACAAAAAAATAAGAACAATACCTAAAACTGTTATGCCAAAAACATGTATGGGGATTTCATGAAAAAACAGCAAAATGAAAATGCAGTACAATAGTCGTCAACCAAAAGAAAAGTAAATTAAACTTGCATTTCAGATAATAGAACATTGAAGCTGTTTCAAACAAAATCCTCGACTGATGGTCAGTGTTATATGCACCGGCATAGGACACATTCCCCAAGACAACAGCACCATTCAATCCAAACCTATACAGTTCAACAGTTCCATTACCAATACATCTTTTGGTGGAGCAACATTGCCATATTAAGGCAACCATGTATCACCTGTCTACTATCTGCAAGAGTCTTTGTGGCCTGAATGTCCCTACTGCATCTATGTACATTGCTTTTTCCCTCACCACCTCCTTGAACTAATGGAAGCTGAAACATAAAAAAAAACAGATTACAAGCTCAGTATCCCAAACTGACTTAATGTGTAACATAATAACAAATTTACAATAACAAAAACTTAGGGGCTCTGCTACGCGATGAGCAGATATTAGGAAGTAAAAATGATGTGCATTCAATGCACATGAGAAACTGTAAACTTCAAACGTATAAAACATTTGTAGTTGCCGGGAAAATGAAAAAGAAAAGCTCTTTCTTGGCATGTGACACATAATGTGTGATAGAGCTGAGTCTTTCCAGAACGAACTCACCATATATCTCAGTAATGGATCCTGTCTCAATTCCACCCATTATAGAAAATGATACAAAACCTAATTAACAAGCAGAAACATTGATATACAATTCTCAAGTGTTAACTAGTTAAACAAGTAGACACTTAGGTGCTTAGAATCAAAGTCAAACAAAACTTCACAGGAACATGTGCACATATACCTTCCAAAATTTTATTTAGTTCACTAGACCCAGATGTTATCTGAATTATCTCCAGCCTCTGAGCATGGAACCAAGGAAGACAGATGTACCAATTTCAAATCATTTTACAATTGATAGTAAATGTCATCGGCAAAAGTTTAAAGTTTAAACAAGTGTGAAAAGTGGAAACAGTATACCAGCTTCCATTATGCTTTGATCCAAAAAATATCTTTTCTTGGGTGTAAGCAACAGGTTCAACCATGCAGAGACCTGCGTACTTAAGCTTCTTCATGTCCAAGGATATCCCTTCAGTTGAAGACAAAAAAAATTAAGAACAATAACTAAAACTGTTAAGCCATAAAAATGTATAGGAATTTCAGCAAAAAACAGGAAAATGCAAATGCCAAACAAGAGCCGCCAAGCAAAAGAAAAGTAAATTAAACTTGCATTTCAGATAATAGAATATTAAAGCTGCTTCAAACAAAAGCCTCGACTGATGGTCAGCGATATATGCTCTATCATAGGCCACATTCCCCAAGACATCAGCACCATTCAATCCAAACCTACACAATTCAACAGTTTCATTATCAGTACTGCTTTCGGTGGAGCAGCATTGCCATATCAAAGCAACCATATATCACCCCTCTGCTATCTGCAAAAGTCTTTGTGGCCTGAATATCCCTTCTGCATCTATGTACATTGCTTTTCCCACACCATCTCCATGATCTAACAGAAGCTGAAACATAAAAAAGGTTTCAAGCATGGTATGCAAATTTACAAACTGTGTAACAAAATAACAAATTTGCAATAACAAAAACTAAAGGACTCTGCTACACGATGAGCAGATATTAGGAAGTAAAAATGTAGTATATTCAATGCACATGACAAACAGTAAACTTCAAACGTATAAAACATCTGTACTTACCAGGAAAACAAAAAAGAAAAGCTTCTTACTTGGCATGTGACACATAATGTGTGACAGAGCTGAGTCTTTCTAGAATGGAACTCACCATATATCTCAGTAATGGATCTTGTCTCAATTCCACCTATTATAGAAAATGATACAAAACTTAATTAACAAGCAAAAACATCATTCTACAGTTCTCAAGTGTTAACCAGTTAAACAAGTAGACAATTGAGTGCTTAGAATCAAAGTCAAACAAAACTTCACAGGCACCAGAGCACATATACCTTCCAAAATTTTATATAATTCGCTATAACTGGATGATATCTTAATTATCTCCAGCCTCTGAGCATGGAGCTGGCTAGCTCTGGTGAAACCCCCTGGGACCAGTTTGAGAGCTACTAAGGATCTAAGAAAGACGAACGTACCAATTTCGAATCATTTTACAATTGATAGTAAATGTCATCAGCAAAAGTTTAAACAAGTGTGTAAAGTGGAAACAGTATACCAACTTCCATTATCCTTTGATCTGAAGAAGATCTTTCCTTGGGTGTAAGCAATAGGTTCAACCGTGCAAAGACCAACATACTAAAGCTTCTTTATGTCCAAGGATATTCCTGCAGTTGAAGACAAAAAAAATTAAGAAAAATAAATAAAATTGTTAAGCCATAAACATGTATAAGGATTTCAGCAAAAACCAGGAAAATGCAAATGCCAAACAAGAGTCGCCCAGCAAAAGAAAAGTAAATTACTTGCATTTCAGATAATAGAATATTGAAGCTGCTTCAAACAAAAGCCTCCACAGATGGTCAGTGTTATATGCTCTAGCATAGGCGACATTCCCCAAGACATAAGCACCATTCAATCCAAACCTACACAATTCAACAGTTTCATTATCAGTACTGCTATCAGTAGAGCAGCATTGCCATATCAAGGCAACCATATATAATCTCTCTGCTATTTGCAAGTCGTTGTGGCCTGAACCGTCCCTTCTGCATCTATGTAAATTGCTTTTCCCACACCACATCCATGATCTAATGGAAGCTGAAACATAAAAAAAGGATTTCAAGCATGGTATGCAAATTGAGTTACCTTGTAAAAAAATAACAAATTTGCGTTAACAAAAACTAAGGGGCTCTGCTACACGATGATCAGTACATTCAATGCACGTGACAAACAATAAACTTCAAACACATAAAATATCTGTAGTTACTGAGAAAATTAAAAAGAAAAGCTCTTACTTGGCATGTGACACATAATGTGTGACAAAGCTGTGTCTTTCTAAAACGTAACTCACCATATATCTCAGTAATGGATCCTATCTCAATTCCACCTATTATAGAAAATGATTCAAAACTTAATTAACAAGAAAAAACATCGATCAACAGTTCTTAAGTGTTAACCAGTTAACCAAGTAGACAATTGAGTGCTTAGAATCAAAGTCAAACAAAACTTCGCAGGCACCAGAGCACATATGCCTTCCAAAATTTTATCTAGTTCACTAGACCCAGATGATATCTGAATTATCTCCAGTCTCTGAGCATGGGGCCGACTAGCACTGATGAAACCCCAATGGACCAGTTTGGGAGCTGCCAAGGAACCAAGGAAGACGAACGTGCCAATTTCGAATCATTTTACAATTGATAGTAAAGGTCATCAGCAAAAGTTTAAACAAGGGTGGAAAGTGGAAACAATATACCAGCTTCCCTTATCTTGTCAACTTTTGCTTCACAAATTCCTTTGATCCGAAGAATATCTTTCCTTGGCGTGTAAGAAACAGGTTCAACCATGCTATGACCTATATCCATATGCTTCTTTATGTCCAAGGATGCAATGCCGGATTCCTTCAGTTGAAGACAAAAAAAAAAGAACAATAACTAAAACTGTTAAGCCAGAAACATGTATGGGGATTTCATGAAAAACAGGAAAATGCAAATGCCATACAAGAGTCGTCAAGCAAAATAAAAGTAAATTAAACTTGCATTTCAGATAATAGAATATTAAAGCTGCTTCAAGAAAAAACCTCGACTGATGGTCAGTGTTATATGCTCTTGCATAGGCCACATTTCCCAAGACATCAGCACCATTCAATCCAAACTTACACAATTCAACAGTTTCATTATTAGTACAGCTTTCAAGTGCAGCATTGCCATATCAAGGCAACCATGTATCTCTTTATGTACATTGCTTTTCCTCCACCACCTCCTTGATCTAATGGAAGTTGAAATATAAAAAATTGCAAGCATGGCATGCCAAATTGACTAACTGTGTAACATAACAACATTTTTGCCTGAGGTCTTCACCCATGTTTCAAGGTGCTTGTCCCAAGTGTATTGCCTCATGAAATCCATTATTCCAAGAACAAGCTCATGTTTTTCCTCATCCACACCAACTAGTAAAGAATAGTCCATTACATCAACTAACTGTTCCAAAATGTACATATAATTATCAGGAAAAATACTAAGTAGCAAATCAGGCTATTGAATCAATTCAATTAGCTTATATGCATAGCAGAAATATGAAGATCCCATCGCCATGTTATTTATAACATGAAGAATGCTGATGAAAAAACAGCAATCCTACAGTGTGTCAAGACAGCCACACTCGACTACATTACCCACCATAGTTTCTTTCATTTCTTAATGATAATTAACAAAATATCATTCATAAAAAATAAAGAAAGTATACGGAACGATATGTACAGTGCAGTGATATTCAAATGAGAAGTTAAATTCCAGCTTACAGCAAGAAAGGAGGTGTCATTCCAGACAGCCCTCTACAACAGCCGCTTCGATTTGCTTCCAACAAAAATTGGAGAAGTCGGCATTGCTTCAATCAAATTTTGATCCAGAAGAACCTTGTTTCTGCCGCTTGTATTAGGATTATACCTTGATTGTGAAGATCCTGAAGAGAAGATTTTCCATCACTAAAACATCCCATTTTGATTCCTTCCCTCCTTTAAGTTGCATTGATGAAACCTTCAAGACAATGACACTATAAGAAAAAGTAAATAAAAAATTATAACGACATAAGAAAAAGACTATTTTTGGTTTAGGAAACTACAACATAATAAAGCAGATAAAACTTTAAAATCTTTCTAAGCGAGGTGCACTTAGGCTATTCACATCTCAGGCTTTATAACATCAGAATATCAAGTGTTACCACAGCATATTTGGACACATCTAAAGTGGAGTTCATATACAAATCAGTAAGGAATTGCAAACACACAAACACTTATCTCTAAGAAATCACATTGTGAAATGTGATTTTAGCAGAATGAGAAAAAAGGAAGAATTGCCAGATGATTTAATTAGAGTTTTTTGAGAATTGGAAAGCATAACTAACAAGATAACCAAAGCTGTGGTACAAAAACAATTTTTTGCCCAGAATTATTTCCAAAAAATTCACTCGTGAAGTTTAACTACTATAAAGAATACCTGATACATGCCCAAAATCTTTGCCAAGCACGTTGAGCTTCTTGTATTGATTGAATCAGACCAAAACTTGAAATAAGTTGGTCCAAACTGGACAAATGATTCTAGTTCTTCTGTCTTTGTGATTGTGACTTGTTTGATGATAAATCATCATCTAAAGTTTTGCAAAGAAAGCTTGCATAAAAGAACATGAAAATGCAAATGCCATAAAAGAGTTGTCAAGCAAAAGGAAGTAAATTAAACTTGCATTTCAAATAATAGAATATTGAAGCTACTTCAAACAAAAGCCACGACTGATGATCAGTGTTATATGCTCTAGCATAGGCCACATTCCCCAAGACATCAGCAACATTCAATCCAAACCTACACAATTCAACAGTTTCATTGTCATTACTGCTTTTGGTGGAGCAGTATTGCCATATCAAGGCAACCATGTATCACCTCTCTGCTATCTGCAGGAGTCTTTATGGCCAGAATGTCCCTTCTGCATCTATGTACATTGCTTTTTCCCTCACCACCTCCTTGATCTAATGGAAGCTGAAACATAAAAAAAAATTACAAGCATGGTATGCCAAATTGACTTATATGCATCATTAAACATGAATACACAACCCAATAATCTTGATTCAGAATGATTACTAGAAGAGTCAAGACTTCGCAAACACTTTCCAAACTAAAATGTAAACAAGGCAAACTTGAAAAACAATCTACACCAA
This sequence comes from Hibiscus mutabilis, assembly GCA_019671005.1. Classification (NCBI taxonomy): domain Eukaryota; kingdom Viridiplantae; phylum Streptophyta; class Magnoliopsida; order Malvales; family Malvaceae; genus Hibiscus; species Hibiscus mutabilis. The sequence continues at coordinate 74,150,661 of CM033712.1, read as the reverse complement.
AAAAGCACAAAGCCCCAACGCCATAAGTTCAGCTAAATTTTCCATTACTGCATTTTTGTCCCCTTTCATGATATCTATTACACAACCAGAAATTAGAAGTGAACCGTTTGAGTTCCAAGCCACAGCATTTACACAACCCTTATGTCCCTGCTCAAACAGAAAACATGGTAAGATGACACCACTAATAGTCCGTCAGAAAAAATAATAATAAAAAGCTAAAACAACCTCCAATTCTTGTTCCTTGATCATTCTATATAAATGAAATTTAGGCTTGGGCCTGATACAAAGCACCAATAAACCAACATGAGGAAAGAATAATTGGACAATATGGTCATCTTTCCTCCACATTTGGTAGAATATGAACAAGGATACTAAAGCAATATTTCCTGCAGTAGGCAATTGTCAATTACGAAGTCAAGTGGTATCTCGAATGTGGAAGATGCTAGAACTACCAAGCAAACTATCCCAAGAACTTCCACCAGAAACAGTTTTTGAATGACATCATGGTTTTGGTTCTTTAATTCCAAAGTTGGAACAGCATAAGGACCTTCTCAATTATCAACCAGGAAAATATCTCCTCCATAGCCTTGAAAGCATCGAAGGATTAGCGTGTTCAATTGTTTCCCTTGGACAGCATTGAAAGCATTTCCAATATCAATAATACCAGAATAAAATAGCTTCCAAACCAAGTTTTCCCATGTTATGGTCATAGCCATACCAGCAATATTTTCGGGGCCCAACTTTCTTATTATTTTTAATTCTTATAGTCCAAACTAGCCAGAAATATACGGTTCCAAACACTGGATTCCTAAAATTAAAGAAAGGGAACCTTTGAATTTGAGCCACTGAATCGCCATAAAGATTAAACATTTTCAATCCAAAATATAAAATTCTTTACGGCAATTGAAAATAATTTTGTGCAATCAAAGATTAATGCTCTTTGACCTAATCACAGCCACACCCATACTGAAGAAAATCTAAAAGCGATAAAAAGGGTGAATAAAACTCCATTTCGATTTTCAAGAATCTTGAAAAAGAATGGACCATTTTTTCTGTTTGATCATTCTGTAAACGTGGACAAATCAATTAAAGAAACTTTTTTTCGAAATTTGGAAAAACCCTACGAATAAAAACTTATTGGTTTTTAAAAGATTTGAGCAAATAAATGATTCGGGGATGAAATAACAAGAAAGAAAGAAACCATTAGGCACATCGATTCTTCGATGGAAACCCATTTATTGTAAATGTTAGGTAAAAGAAAGGATATTGAAAAGAACTCATGCATAAGGAATTCTAAAAGCGGTGAAAGGGATCAAGAAAAGAAAACTCGTTACCCATTTCCTCCAGAATCTTGAAAAAAAAAATTTGCTCTTTCTGTAAATGTGGACAAATCAAGTAAAGAAACACGAAGAAAAAAGAACCCACATAGCTCAAACTCCTCTGTATTTAACTCAAAAAGAAAACTATCCAAAAGAGGGGGAAAGAAACTGAAAAGAGAAAGCGGAATGGAGGGGAAGGAAAAGAGTTGGAAAGGATTTTAAAGGGAGCGCCAAAAGAAAGATTATCAACTGAGCTGGACTTTAGGCTTACGTGGAATTTTGAAGATTTTATCAGCCACTTCTCATTCGAATGGGCCCATTTTCAAACAACTTTTTTTAATATGAAATTTAATTAATAAATGATGACGTTAAGTCATTTTTATTGATGTATCGGTCTATGTGGACGACTTTACTGATAAGTCCATTCGTCTTATATGTTATATAAGCAAATAACTAAATAAAATTTTCAACTTTTTCAAAAGAAAAGGTCAATTATGCCCTCTGTCGATGAATTTAACTAAATATATACTTAATTATGATGAATTAAAATCGATGTAAATAAAGTAATTATAAAATATTTACGTAGACCCTATTTGGTAAACAGTTTTTTGAGTTAAAATTAGAGATTTGAAGTATTTTTAGAGGTTTAACCAGTCAAGTCCGCTAATTTGAATGTTTGATAAATAGAGGATCGTAATAGCAGATTGAGGTAAAACCTCTCATTTTGAAAAAAAACCCCTCCTTTTATAACCTTTTTGAGTTAGAAGTTTAGATAAAAAAATTATTTTGTCCTTGATAATTATAAAAAAATCTAAATAACATAAATTTAGTTAATAAAATAAAAAATAATTTATAAATAAAAAATTAATATATAAATTGATAAATACATATAAATTTAATAATTAATAAAATTATATTTAAAATATAATTTCATAGATAAAAAAATTAATATATACATCTAAAATTAATAATTATTAAACTTATATTAAAAAGATAATTTTACAAATAAAAAATTAATATGTACATCCTTATATATGCAGTAGTGATATTAAAAAATTAATTGTTACAATCTAATTAATATTAATAGAAACAAAATATTAATATGATTAATAAATTATTCAAACAAGTATCAAATATAATCATGTCGTTATATGTCATTTTGCTTGTTCAAATAATCAAACAACTATCAGTTAATTTTATCAAACACTTTTATACAATCATTTAATGTAATCCGCTAGTCAAATTAGTTAATGCTATCAGCTAATATAATATGCTATCAAATATTCGCTAATTGTCAAACATTGCCATAATATTATTTAATAAATAATATTCACGTCATACTATTAAATTTTAAGATGCTTTTAAAATTGTTCATATTTTCGATTGTTAGTAAAATGGTCGATATCATTTTCTTGCCATAACATTTACTTTTATTTACATCACAAGATTTTAATTTAATTAAATTATATCACTTTAACTAATTTGAACGGAAAATTATATAACATGTTTTTCGCTTACAAAATAATGCATGCTCAAATAAATTATTTGAAAAAAGAATCGCAGTTTTCCACCTCACGAATCTTGGAGCTCTCCCGCAATAAGTTCTCTAGGGTTTTTTTACCTAACTAATTTTACAAGTCTCAAAGGTATGATGAGTTTTGTTGATGTTCAAAAGGATGGCAGATATGTTATATTTTCTGCAAAATGAACAATTCAAAATGTTTCCAAGTTAGGGAAGTGGAGATTTCAAGAAAGAGTCGGTGATTTTGATGCTCAAATGTTGTTCCGATTATTAAGTAGCTTCTCCTAAATATTCAAAGAAACACTAACAATTTGGTCATCTAATTCATGTTTTCCACTGGTTTAGAATGCATGAGAAATACCATTTTTATGCATTCCATTGGAATTTGGAGCACTGATTCATGCTTTGATTGAGGATGCCAAAGCAAAATCCACACCCAAAGAAACTTGGCTGTCACCGCTATGATTTCCACCCCAGTCAAGGGGGAAACACATAATCTTTGACCACTTTGATTTGCTAATTCTATACCAGGGAATTAATAGAAATGGTTGTTAGAAAGTATAAATGCTAATAGAAAGATGTTGAGTATTTTCCATAACTCTAGGCCCTTCATACCTTTAATAAAAAATTTCATTATGTCAAGTAAAATTCATATCAACAAAATCTAAATTCATCTGTTATCAAACAAAAGCCATGAATCAAGTAAATTCATCTATTACCAACACAAGCTAAATACATATTAAATAATAACTTACGATCTAGTGAATGTTGCGATTTAACAATCCTTGAAATAACAGAAACAAATCTTTGTTGTCTGTCCCGAAAATCTCTTCTGCCTTCCTCAAAGTTTCCTGAAAAAGGAAAAAAAGGGGCTCAGTAAGCAAAAAATGTTAAATAGCAAACTGGTAGGGTCTCTGATAAACACAACTCTTTACCGCTCGGAATTGCTTTTGAGCATTCAGTTCCTTGATGTTAGCCAAAAAGGCACTGAACTGTTCATAGGAAAGGCGACTCCTGGAATTCCAACATTTCAGATTAGTTTGTGAAAAGTCAGCAGCTGTTTAGGGATCATAATTCAATATATATATATATGCAGTCTCCCGTAAGTACGGCAAATGGAGAGAGAGAGAAAATAAAAGAATTTACCTGGCTTGACGAAAGAATTCCTTTCCATCAATTCGAGGAGTCCTTCCTAAACATATTTTAAAATACAAGAAAAACTGAGTTAGATAAAAAGAGTACAATGTAAAAAAAACAAAATGAGTTTGATCTATCAGAATAACAACACTTGTAAAACCTGGCAGTGAACGGCCACGAGGAGGAGAGTTAGCTGCAGATGACTGCTGGCTTGACGGGTACCACGAGGAGAACGAAGTCCGACCATCAGATTGAGACTTTGTAGGAGAGGTTGCGCTAGAGGTTCTCTGGGGAGACACAGCAGCAGAATAACCCCTGGGGGATCCATTTGTGGATATAATTTTAGGAGTCCCGGTAGGAGTAAGCCGTGGTGTGATATATGGAGTTATAGAAAATCTTTGTCCAGCATATCGTGAAGCTGTTGGGAAGAAATCAGCTTAAAATCCATATCAAGACAAGCTTTCTTATGTTTTGGAGGATTTTCCAAACTACTAATTCCTTTCTTTACCATTTCAGGAAAAAAGAGTACAAATTGAGAAGAAATTGATATTTCTATCTCCCTTAATAACATCTATTCATATTGTTATTTTCCTTTATAACATCTATATCTGTATAATCTTACAATAATATAAGAGGCTTAACACAAATTATTTGGACAAAAGTAACAAATTGCCAAATAACTTAAAACAGCCGCATATGTTGTCAAATTATATTTTGTAAATACACAACAAATATTTATGTCACTTATCCAAAATATATATATATTTGTGTCCTTTACATGATTAAAGTTTGAATTTCTCAGGCCAAGGTTTGGAGAAATGCTTTCATGCTGTGATGACTATTAGATAAATATACGACATTGTTACTAAAACTCATATAATTATTTGCAAAAACAACTTTTCATGCAACACATTCAAATGCTTTTCTTTGTGTGTGTATTGAGGAAAATATGAATCCATAAAGTCAGTTCACTGAATAATTCTGGCTATCAAGCTTTTTCATTTTGGCTGGCAATTTTAGAGATCTAAAAGCAGGCCTAAAGCTTTTAATCAAAATGTTTTCAAATCTTTTTAAAGGAACAAGTCAATAAAATATTTAAAATCTTAACAATCGAAAACGAAAAAACACAATATGTATTTGCAATAACAATAATCATTAAAAAAATGTGCCAATATATATGTTTTGTTTTGCATCCAATTTTATAAAAGGATGTTAGTACATTTCCAGCATGAAATGGTGATCGTTTAAGCTTCTACAAGACATAGGCATAAAAGTACTCAAAACAAAACAAAAAAAATGGGAAAGAAATTTGTCCAATTACCTTCATCAGTTGTGCCGCTTACCAAGTCCATTGAACCATTGGAAGAACGAAGTGACATGTAGTCTTTCATCCCATCATCTGTGGCAAGAGTATAACATTGATGATTGATCAGAATATTGGCAACGAGATAGAAGCTGGTAGTGAAAATAAAGGAGGTGGAATAGGCTACTATTGAATTTCTGAAGTGGGAAATAACAAATGAATAAGGAGGAAAATGCAGAAGAAAAAAGAACTAAGTTGAGCTTTATGATACCGTTATCAGGATAGGCTTTAGGGACTGACTGGTCACAGGTCCCAATGTCAACTGTTTCAGCCTGCTATTAAAAAAAGATTGAAAATAGGTTAAAAGAAATCGGTTTCTTCGAGTATCTGAACAACAGAAACTTAACAGTGAAAATATAAGTGCAGATAAAGCAAACCAAATTTCAATTTCAAACAACAGAAACATACTTGAAAGTTGAACCATAAAAAGCATAAACAACAAGAAAAGCTAAATACATAAATCTTACAGAGGAATTATCATCATTCAGCGATTGCATCAGTTGCCGCTTGAAAGTCTCCAACTGTCAAATATTTAGAACATTCCATGCTTTATTCTTCATATTTCAAATTAGAATACATACGAATGTAATATGATTATGTGTCAAATAATGAACAGCCATGAATGTATAAGAAAAGATCAAAAGCAGAGGTCAATGCTATTAAAACACTGACTTGAGCTGCTTTATCAGCAAACTATTTTGTCATAAGCAATTAAGAAAACCAACAAATTTAACAGTGGTTGTTTCTCAATCAGAGGTACTTTGTTCTCCAAAACTCCATTCGTGAAGCTCAAAGCTGTTAATGCTATTAAACACTGTGAAACTTAATGAAGTCATCCACTAACCAAATTTCCATAATATGTAGTACTGTAAAATGTAATTCATCTCTATAAAATAAATAACACTGAACTTACTTGCATAGGTGAAATGGGTGAAAATACAGTTAGAATTTCAGTCTCACCTTAGTTAAATCACGGCTAAGTTTCTTTGTAGTAATTGCCAATGAATCACGCTCCTTTGAAAGCTTCATCTGTAATTAAATATAAACATATCAAAATCATGAACACTAAAACCCTAAAATTTTATATAAATACCCAGTAGAGTAGTCAGCAGCCATAAAAATTCAGAAACAAAATTATATAAATCCCTCAAAATGACAAGAATTCCTACTAAGCAGTGTTGTTTGTTCCGAAGAGATAACAGTATAATTAAGGGGGAGGGGGGAGAGCACAAAATACTAAGCTAATCAATTTTAAAAAATGCATTTCGAATTCTGTCAAAAACAACAAAAAAGGCCAGAATAGATCTCAGGAAATTAAAACACGAGAAAAGAAACATACATTTTCGTCAAAAACCATCTTTAATCGAGACTCGGCATCGTTATTCGCTTGCTGCAATCTTGACACTTTCTCTTCCAATTCATAAATAATACGTTCTTTCTCGTAAACCTTTGCCCTCATCCTCCCCATCTCCGCTTCCATCTTCGATACTCTCGATGCGATTGCCATCGATGTTATCTTACGCGCCAGATCTAACTGCTCGTAAGGATCCGTCGGTATCACCGCCAGAATCTCTTCCGGCAGATTAAACTCCATGCCTCCGCCGCCGCCGCTGCCACAGTCGCTGCCGCCGCCCTGAGACATCGTAGATGGTGTCTCTTCTTCCGTCGCTATCGTTTGTTGGAAAAAGGAAAACAGTTCGAATGGGAAAGAAATAATATATAAATAAAATATATCAATTCGTTGGTTGGTGGGTTTTGGCCTTAATTTGCGGGAATTTTGTCTGAAATATTTTTTAATTTTGGAGGGTTTCCTCCAAACTCAAGACAAAAGTTATGGGTTCAATTTTATTAGGATGTTGGATAGGATTATTATTTGAAAATTTAAGATTAATTATTTAAATTTGACTAAACCTAAGTTTAATTATAAGTTCTTTCATTATTTTAATGTGTACGGTTAAGTTTTAATATTTAAAAATAATTTTTATAATTTAAAGTTTAAAAATTAACGTTTAGGATTTAGGGCCCTTAAAACAGGACATATGGCAGCTTTTAGAAGTGCGATAATTATCTATTTAAGGAAAATATTCTATGCATTAGCATTGAAACACTTGTTTTCTACAAACACCGAGTTTTTAGGTTTTTAGTGTTTGTGGTTATGTTTTAATGTTCAATGATAGATTTTATGGTTTTAGTTTGGCTTAAGTGGTAAATAAGTGCTCAAATTATACTTTTTCATATAGGTGTCTTAAGTATTTATCGGGCCAAACAGGTGCATAATGTTTTCAACGTTACTCAAATAGGTGCCTAATGTGACTGTCCGTCAGGTTGTCTCTTGTTTGCCCACGGATTCAACATCAGTTAAAAAAATCATGTTAGCCAATAAAAACATGACATGTGGCAGTGTTAAACATTTTAAGTTTTGTTTTTAGTTGTTTAAGACAAAAAAGGGAAAAAATGCCAACCAAGGGATTTGAACCCATGATCCCATGCCTAGTAAACCTAAACCTTAACCATTTGAGATAAGCTATTCTTCAATTTTAATTCCCATCCGTTTTTATGTGATTTATGTTTCTCGGTTTGGATCAAAAATTAAATATGCTTGAACCAAACTCACCTGCCATAATTTTATTTCTCATTCGAATGAAAAAGAATATATCAGATCCCCTTTGGAATACCAAAGTTTTGACTCTTCATCTTCCTCTTCGACCACCGCTCAAATCTCGCCCACCGCTCGTCGGTGGCATGCACCGTCGACATCAGAAGAAGCGTTGCCCTCCCCGAGCTTGTCGTTGCCAGTCACTCGAGCATCGCAGTTGCCGTTCGCCATGGGCAACGGTTTGAAAGTTTCATGAATCGACTCTGTTTCTTGGCTATTGCGCCACCGTCTATCATCTCCGGATGTCGTTGTTGTCACCACCGAACTCCCCACGACGAGCCGAGCAAAGCCCAATCGGTAAATCATCTGTTCGACTCCGGCAAGGGCTTCTTTGGAGTTGCAAAATAATCTGGCCATTTTTGAATTGTTTGGGTAAGTTCTGGCCGAATTTCAGTATGTTTGACTGGGTTTTGGGATAAATATGATTCTGGGTTTAATAATCTCTTGATTTTCGGCAGAATCGGCACTGAAGGGCATCTCCGATGACCATTTCTGGTGACCGGCAGTTTGATATCTGGGTAAGTAATTCGGTCCAACCCGGTTAAACTGGTCTGGCCAGAATCGGCCTGGACCAATAACCCAAGTCAGTCACTGAGTCAACTCACCGAGTCAACTCAACTGACTTGTTGACTGATGACGTCAGCAGTCAATGTTAACGTCAGCGTTGACTGTTGACCAAAAAGCCAACTTTTTTCAAAAGCCCCTATTTTATGTTTTTTGACGTCCTGAGTCCGATTCTAAAGTTTGTTTTGCGAACTTTTGACCGAAGACCTCCAAATATGGCCTTGAACCTGAGAGTGCTTATATGTTTAATTATTCGGTTAAGAGCTTTGTGAATAAGGTCTGATCTTGGAATTTGTATAATTGAAGGTGTTCATAGTTCCGTGTATCCGAGTTGTTGAAGGACGCTGAATTCGGGTTTCGAGAGTGATCGAATGGAGTATCATGGATCGACCGGTATATCAAGAATTCAAGGTAATACATTACTACCATTTGCATGTTTTTGAAACTTGTTGGTATACGAATAATGCTTGCACGACCTTGATTGAGCATATGATTAATTCTGCTTATATCAATCAATTAAGAAATAAGAATAGTATTGGCCAAGGGAAAAATATTCGAATAAGAGGTTTGATAAACCGAAAGGACTTTTGAGTTCAGTAAACGATTAATAAAACAGTTGATCTCTAAGTTTGATCATTTTTATTAAAAGCATAAATGCAAGAAATATTTGGCTAATGAATGACGAGAATACCCTTGAGGCGTATTAATGACTAAAATACCCCTAACAATAAAAACAACTGAGGAATCTACACTTGATCTAGTAAGACATTCTGATGCATTTGAAACCTCGGATTACTTGAAATGTTATGGTAACAAGATTTAAACCTTCGAGATTGTAAGTACTTGGGTTTTTCTAGGATTTTGAATAAATCTCAGAAGATAAATTTATGGAAAAATATTTGTATGTCTAAATTAATCAGTGTGGCGTAAAAGACTGAATTGATTGGAAATGACTACAAAGGATGGGAAACACTGATAAGGCTGAATTGGTCGGAATGACCGAAATGACCAAAAGACTGAAATATCCTCGGGCACTAATTACCAATCGACCGAAACGTTGGATATACCCATGAGATCTGGAATGAATGAATAGTTGGAAGGATCGAAAGGCTCTAAATAATTGGAACACCTTCGGGCATCAAAGTGTATGAAATACCTCGAATACTAAAATGACTGAAAATACCTCTAACTTGGAATAAGAAATCCCAATAAAGCCAAAAAAATGTAATGGCTTTAAAAGTGGTAATATACGACCCGTGTCTGTTGGTCATTTCTGATACTGAGGTGATATTGGAAGAATATCATATGAAGGCATGTTCATTTTATTTGGAGAAAGTGCATAGTTAATAGTAAGAGAGATCTGTTCTCCAGAGGTACATTCGATGCTATGAACCGAGTTCGGGTGCAATGCACATGTTCGAACGCTTGGAAAACTATCACTTGACTACTTGTCTGATTTCTCGTACTACGTTCAGTGGCTATTTTGTTAACCAATGTAGTCAGTTCTGAGAAATGAATACTTAAGGTGTACCTATCTGGTTAAATAATAAACACAATGTTGACGGGTTTCGATTAGTTCAAAGAGACTCAGAAACCTACTGAGCAATTAGAATTCTCGAATTTCGTACATCATCGTTTATACCTTGTTGGTTTAAATTACCAAATTACACTTGAAGGTTTAAATGACCATAATGTTCTCGTAGTCTTTAATGATTGGATCACTCTCGATATATATGAAATCTCAATGATCCTGATGTATCAACTTCTGAATGTCTGGTTTGAGCCGTTAGTATCGAACCCATTTTCATAGGGACTTTATTCTGAAATCAGTCCAAAATGGTCAGATGTTCAATGTTCTCTTTCTAATAATGACCAATTATGAGGAATAAATTTGACCTTATTGAGCGTTCCATGTGTCCATGAATATTTCCTCCGCTGTATTAAAAGTATGACTGTTTGCTCTGAATTAAAAGTATGACTCTGTTATCCGTATTGAAAGCTCAATTCCTGGCTTCTGTCTTATGATACAAATATATCTGATGCATATTTTTCGATATTACTATTTACTGGATAAAACTGATTATATCTAGGGTATACTACCTGGGGTTTGATTGAAGTTGTGTAGGCTCAGCGCTGGTAAGTCATTCTAGACCAAAGCTCTTACGCCCAACGAGCCTAAAGTAAGTCTTTCCGTAAGCTACTATGCCTAATGGGCTTAAGGTAAGTCTTTCTGGATACTGTTATGGGATATTGTATATCGGTGTATTGTTGAAAGGGTAGCTAGGTAATTAAAATAAGACTTTTCGTTCCCTTCTATAATCTAACCTTACTGAATTAATTTACTAAAGTCTGAACTCTCTGTATGCTCCCAAGTTACACCTAATGAAACACAAAACATCATGGTTCCACTTCTGTAATCTATCTCTCTCCTTATTATCCGAGTTGTAGGCTTTTTGGACAATACTCAGGTGATTCGATTAAAAACAACCCTACTACCTTCAACTGAATCGTTGATGCAAATATCGAGTTATAATTGGAGTCTATTGTTGCCCAACACATCATGTTAGTGTTATGCTTGCCACATATCTGCTTGTGCCTTTAGCATCTCTTGGTAGTTCTATATTACTGAGCTTTCCCAAGCTCACATTGTTCTTATCATCACAGGTTAAAAGATCAAACACAGTGCAGTTATCTTTTGGTACGGAAGTTCCTCCGGCTTTGCCTGCAGAGTACAATACCTGTGTATTAGGAGGCATGTATGTCACGTCTTGTTTCATATTTGAGTCTAGAACCTGTATCACAGTTTTTGTTCTATTGTCTAAATGATTTCTGAAATTGTATTTTAATTCAAAACTTGATTTATGATTTTAAATGTTTGACAATTTGTTTTATTTGAAATTTTAATGTGGGTCGCTCCGGTGACCCTAATGCGACCTCTTACATTTGGGTGTGCCGCATAGCTAGGTCTAGGGGGTTACAACAAAAATGGTCACTAAAATTTCATAAATTATTCAATTTGGTAATGAAACTTTCAATTACTTCAAGTTTACCATTAAACTTTCAATTTTGTTCCAAATTGGTCACTAACCCGTTAAACATCGTTAATTTACTAAAGGTGTGCTGGCTGGGCTATCTACAGCACCAAACTTTTTCCACGTCATTCTAAAACAAAAATTACACATCATTTTAAATTATAATATAATAAAATAAACCGATTGTGTTCAGAAGATTTTATTATTGATTTTCAAAATGAAAAGAGTGTGAATTTCGAAGTGTAACTGCAATTTTAGACCAATCACTTTCTATGGCAATTCTAAAAACTATTTGGACTGATGCAACCCCATGTATACTTATTTCTTGAAAAACAAATCAGCATTTAATGACACTTATTAAAGTATATATTAGTAGTTAATGATTCATTAATTATCTGATAATAAGATTTTTGAATCTAATTAATTATAATAGATAAATTACGTAAATCATTATTGGACTTTGCTCTCAATCTATTTTGGTCACTAAAGTTTCAAAACGTTCAACTTACTCACTGAAGTTTAGACATTGAACGTTTTTTGTCACACTTCTGTTAATTTTTTGAAGACGTTAATTTACTGAGAAACGAAAGAACTTCTCCAAGACTCGAACGATAAAAATCTTCATCGACACGAGGGAAATAATATAATAAAAAACGAGCTCCATTTGACGGCGAAAGAGGAACTGAAAGGTTTTTGCCCGATTCGTGGACTTCGGGATACTTTTCGACGAAATGGAGGTCGGATTCGGACTTAGGAGGGTGAGAAGAAGCGACTGGTGAAATTTGGTACCGAATGGCAACGACAGTGAACGATGGAGTGACAAAAAATCTTCAATGAAAAAAATGTTCAATGTCTAAACTTCAATGAGTAAATTGAACGTTTTGGAACTTTAATGATCAAAATAAGTTTGAGAATAAAGTTTAGTGAAGATTTACGTAATTTACCCTAAATAAATATTTACATATAGGAGGATACATTTACACTAATATAACACTCAATTTTACACTAGTGAAAATGGATTCTTCTTATGTATATATAGACAGCAATATTAATTGAACTTCGTATCAACTTGACAAAAGCATCCATGAGAATTCTTTTTCCTCTTTGCCATCTCAGTTTTCTTCTTCTTTTGATCTCCTTCAACCATGTCGGACATCTAAATCTCGTTTTTGCCGATGAAACTCTAATTCAACTCCAATGCCGCAACGCTCAAGTCCCCTCGATTTGTATTCAATGCGTAAAATCTGATCCCCAAGGGCAGTCAGCCGATAAAGTAGGCATCGCCTCCATCGTGATATCTTGTCTATGCAACAACGCCAATGCCCTATCGGGTAACATGACAGCTTTAGCTTCGGCCACGCTCGACAAGGACACGAAGCAGACATTAGAGGGCTGTGGGGAAGGGTTTTCCGAAGCAAAAATCGATCTAGCCAAGTCGACGACTCTGCTGGAGGACAAAGATTACGATGGAACGAATAGTCTCATAAATGAGGCGCTCCAACAAGAGGTGGACTGCCAGAAGAATGTGTTGGACTATAAGGTTTCGATTCCTATTAGTATGATTCATGATATGATGGTTTACGAAGAACTTTCTGATGCTGTAATGAGAATGATTGGTATGTTTTAGCAGCTTATCAAATTAACAATGTCATTACAAAATTATGAGAGTGGAAATGAAATAAAATAAAATAAAATAAGAAAATGCATAATATTTCTGTCTCAAATAGTCTTAATATTTTAAACTTTCCCCTCACATTTTCATTGTTATTATTCATTTAACAATTAATGCCAACCGATTTCGTTATCCAGATTATAGACTTGTGGCCGTCATCCTTTATTTAGGGGAAAAAGGTTTTTAATTTGTTAAAAAAATGGGAAATGATCCATGGCAAAAAATTATTTAGGATTAAATAAAAATAATAATTATATTTAAATTAGAAAAATTCAATCCTCTTCTCCCAACACCATCACCATCGTTACTCACAGTCGCCACTGTCATTCCCTTACCCTCAGAAGCTCTTTTAAAATTTATGAAATTAAATATAAAAACTGTCGTCTTGAGGGTTTTGTCTGATTTAGGATGTCTATTAAAACATATAAATGATGAGAAGTATTGTTCCGAGAAGAAGAACAACACATCTCAAAATTAATTTGATCAGACAATCTTTGATAGAGATTACAACATTAGAAGGTCCAAAATAATGTCATCAGGGACGAGACAACCTTAGGGTCCAGGCTTGTGTTATAAATTTTGGCATAATAGTAAGTTAAAAATAAATATTTAAATTAAAAAAATATAAGATTTTTTAAATATTTAATCAAGTAAAGGCTGAACTAAGAACGATATGCCCGTGCCCTCAAACCTTTTAGTTTAATAACAATTTAGGTCCTTATAAGTGTAAATATTAGACAAATTAAGCATTGCTCCTGAATTTTGAGTTTAAATACTTAACAAGCTCTTGTATTTTTTGAAATCCAATATTTTATCTCATCCCAATGTTCGATCTTGGCTTTGTTCCTGCATGTTGTTTGGCTAAAACAACGGTTCAAAATAGTTTGGTGATATTATTGAAACTTTTTTAAGCAAACGACCAAAATAAGATAACACCTAAAGTTCAACAACTAACGGTGTAATTTACTTAATTTATATTATTTTTTTGAATATACACACCTACTGCGTTTATGTTTTTTTTTTTCATGTTGGGCATCATATGAATAAAAAAGAAAAATCCATTAAGTGAAAACAAATTTAAACCCTAAAAAAGAATCTAATGAAATTAATTGCAACAATTAATACTTCTTATGCATGGAAGTTTTTTAGATTTTATTATTAATTTTCAAAATAAAAAGAATGTGAATTTCAAAGTGTAACTGCAATTTTAAACCAATCACTTTCTATGGCAATTCTAAACACTATTTGGAATTGTACAACCCCACATATATTTATACTTGAAAAACAAATCAGCATTGTAGCGAGGTGCCTCTCGCTAAGAAAAGAAGTGGGTTTTATTTTGTTTTACTTTATTTTGAAAATAATGTCTTCCGCGTGGAGTTTTATAAAACCTATGTTTTATTTAAAAATGGAGTTGCCACCGGCCACTCAAGGTGGACCGAACACCGTAAAAACCAGAGATTTAAAATTGTCGGGTTCGGTAGTCGGTTACGGACGGGGAAGGATTAGCACCCCCACACCACCCAAAATCGGTACTTTAATAATTACAGCTTTATTAATATTAGACTTTTCGGATTAAAGTGACGATTAAATTAAAATTTGGTTATATGTGCGAGTAAATTTTAAGAGCCCCGTTATTCGAGAGTAAACGCCCAACCACTATCACTACGCCTGATACTGGCCCCATTTACGCTCGAATAAAGAGGCATCGCATTGACAATTATATATCCGAAATGCAACTTAAAACAGAGCAAACATAAATAAATACAATGCGATAACCATATAAATAAATACTAACATTATAAAATACTAATCTAACATAGATATATAAATATCAATCGCATAAATAAAACGAATCTAACGCATAATAATAATAATAATAATAATAATAATAATAATAATAATGATGATGATGATGATGATGATGCATGGATTCATAAAACAACATGGAAATAACAAATTAAGGACTAAAATGCACAAACATTAAGTTATATAGCATGAGTAGCAAACAATATGACTAAAATAAAACAAATGCAACATGCATGGGATGGAAAGCAAATAACATTAAATAGAAGTGCTAGAATCAAATTTGACATAAAAGCAGTAACTAAATTGCAACATAACAAAAATTAAAAGCTAAAAAAAACATGAAAAAGACGAAAAATAAAAGGGATAAAGGTTCGAAGGACCGTGTACGTAATTAACCATGGACGAAAATTTAAACTAGGTAAAAGCTCGAGGACATGTATGGTAATTTACCCATTGACCGAAAACGCGGATCCTCCCCTCGGGTCGGGTCACCGCGCGGGTCAAGGCCCTATACGGCATCGTTTTGTCTGCGAGACTAATATAATCAAAAGTGTTAATAGTTTTTTTGGTTAAAACGGTTTAAATAAAAAACCCTAATCGACAATCTCCTTATTATCTTAACTCGAGATGGCGACCGCTGCACCTCTCTGGTTCTTAGCGTCGTTCACCGGCCCGGAGACCTCACGGCGACCTCGTGTGGCCCACATGTCCATCATGATATACATAACTCGCGTTAGGTTCATACCACTTAGGGAATGGGGGTTGCGTCGGAGCCTGGTGGAAAGGTACCACTATATAGGCTTTTAGCATATCCTTGTACAGATCTCCATACGACATCGGCAGGGGAGTGAACTTTATCTTCTCAGTGTTCTTCCTCTGACCAGAACCTTGGTTTGAGGCAACGTGAGCACTTGGCACGGCCTTAGGTTGCACAACTGTGATGAGCTTAGAATAATTGGCATTGTAAATTCCCAAAGAGTTCACTTCCTCGTATTTCCTTCCATGGTACGGCTTTTTATGGGACGAACTACCCTCATCATCAATTTTGCCAGTCTTGAAAGCATTCTCGATGAGCTCACCGGATAACACGAGGTCGACAAAATTGGTAGTCACGTTACCTATCAAGCGACCCAAGATCGGACCCTCCAAAGTTTGTACAAATGTGACCACTGTCTCCCTCTCACTGAGCGGGGGTTGGACCTGAACTGCTTTATCCCTCCAGCGCTGAGCGTACTGCCTAAAGCTTTCATTATGCTTTTGTTTCATCTATTGCAACGTCGACCGGTCTGGCACCATATCATTGACGTGTCGGTACTGCTCCAGAAAAGCTTTGGCCAAGTCTCTCCAGGATTTGATATGATGTCGGCTCAATTGATTATACCATCGGGCTGCAGATCCCGATAGACTGTCACGAGAGAAATAACAGCTTGTTGTCTCGGCCGTATCCTGTCATCCTCCACAGAATATAGTAAGATGAGCGCGAGGACAGCTTGTCCCTTCATACTTCTCAAACTCTGGGACCTTGAATTTAGGAGGTAAAACCAAATCTGGGACAAGACTGAGTTCACTAGTATCGAATCCACTGAAGGTATCCTCTACTCCCATAGCCTCTAGTTTCTCTTCGAGTCTCTTACATCGATCTTTGATTTCCTTTGAAGCTTCTACCTTTGGCCTCTCGATCTCAAACAGATGATCCATTTCTGAGATGAAATTTTCAGCTTGATTGCCTCCGGGCTTAACTTCTAATGCAGATGGCTGATTTATAGTGATCGAAGTACCGACTGATGTAGATGAGACTTTCCCCGAGAAATGATCATCTGAGGTTGAGTTTCCGGTTGTATCCTGGTTTGAGTGGGCGTGAACCCCGGAGGATACATAAGATCCTCGTCCCTAACAGTGGGTTTAGGATTTGTAGTGGGATTTACAACAGAGGCCTCTCCAAGCTCGGGAAGCTTTAATCCCAACTTTTATGCCATTTGGCCCAGCATGTCTTGTTGTAACTTTGCAAGTTGTTCCCTCATATCCTGTTGGACTCTCGCCAACTGTTCCTCAACCTGCTTGGCTATGTTCGCTTGCAATTCTTTCTGATCTTGCTCATTTTTTTCAATCTTTCATTGTTCTTCATCTTTGTTTTGTATCGGGTTCCGTATGAATGCTGAGCTGACTGATCTTCTACTTTATCCAGTATCACTGTCATAGGGCACCCCTAGAATCAGTTTTCTTATTTTGAAAATGAATGTTTATGCATGCAAAATGTGTCCTAAATTGATGTCGTGTATGAATGCAATGCAAAATTAAGATTGTGATGATGTTGTGTAATGATGCAGATGAAATCAATGCGATGAAAATAAAATGAAACAAGTTAGTACCAAATAAAATTATTAAATAAAACAAATGGTAAACAAAATAAAGCAATTAAAACTGTTCATGAACAAGAAATAAGGCACCAGAGCCTAAATAGGGTGACCACTAACGGGCTGAGTACCGACATGGCTCTAAAAGATTGGCTCCTACGGCTTACTATATGCAGTTTTGGTGCTAAGAGGTGCCCAAATTGTCATTGTTGTCCTCTACTAAGAGTAGCAAGGCCCCCGGTCATCACCCATTATAGGCTCCTTTCAATCTGGTTCAATTCAGGGGGACCCATTCACTTATGCCTGCACGAAAGAACGATATCCTTACGAAAGCATAAGGTACTCGAGCCCCGAAGGTACTTGCTAGGCCTACACGGAGGAACGATATCCTCACGAAAGCATTAGCGTTTCCCCCCACTTAAAAGGACGGGTTTATATGCCAAATTTTAAATGCGTTAAAATAAACGCACAATTATAACCGAATGTTACTTTAATAGTCACTTTAATCCGGAATTTCCAATATTAGTAAAGCGATAATTATTATTTAAAAAGTTCGTCTCTCTGTTATTTTTGAAAACTAAAAAATGTCCCCAGCGGAGTCGCCATCTGTAGCGAGGTCTCTCTCGCTAAAAAAGAAGTGGTTTTTATTTTGTTTTAATTTATTTTGAAAACAATGTCTTCCGCGTGGAGTTTTATAAAACCCGTGTTTTATTTTAAAATAGAGTCGCCACCGGCCACCGTAAAAACCAGAGATTTAAAATTGTCGGGTTCGGGAGTCGGTTAGGGATGGGGAAGGATTAGCACCCTCACACTGCCCAAAATCGATACTTTAATAATTACCATTTTATTAATATTAGACTTTTCGAATTAAAGTGACGATTAAATTAAAATTTAGTTATGTGCGAGTAAATTTTAAGAGCCCCGTTATTCGAGAGTAAACGTCCAACCACTATCACTACGCCTGATGCTGGCCCCATTTACGCTCGAATAAAGAGGCACCACATTGCCAATTATATATCTGAAATACAACTTAAAACATGGCAAACATAAATAAATACAATGCGATAATCATATAAATAAATACTAACATTATAAAATACTAATCTAACATAGATACATAAATATCAATCGCATAAATAAAATGAATCTAACGCATAATAATAATAATAAAAATAAATAATAATAATGATGATGATGATGATGATGATGATGATGATGCATGGATTCATAAAACAACATGGAAATAACAAATTAAGGACTAAAATTCACAAACATTAAGTTATATAGCATGAGTAGCAAACAATAGGACTAAAATAAAACAAATGCGACATACATGGGCTGGAAAGTAAATAACATTAAATAGAAGTGCTATAATCAAATTTGACATAAAAGCAGTAACTAAATTGCAACATAACAAAAATTAAAAGCTAAAAAACATGAAAAAGGAGAAAAAAAATGGATAAAGGTTCGAAGGACCGTGTACGTAATTAACCATGGACGGAAATTTAAACCAGGTAAAAGCTCGAGGACCTGTATGGTAATTTACCCATTGACCGAAAAACGCAGATCCTCCCCTCGGGTCGGGTCACCACGCGGGTCAAGGCCCTATACGACGTCGTTTTGTCTGCGAGACTGATATAATCAAAAAGGTTAATATTTTTTTGGTTAAAAGGGTTCAAATAAAAAAAACCATAATCTACAATATCCTTTTTCTCTC
The DNA here is from genome assembly GCA_019671005.1 of Hibiscus mutabilis. Lineage (NCBI taxonomy): Eukaryota > Viridiplantae > Streptophyta > Magnoliopsida > Malvales > Malvaceae > Hibiscus > Hibiscus mutabilis. The sequence goes on along the minus strand of CM033712.1, from coordinate 74,131,516 downwards.
ATCTCGAGACGGTGGCCACTGCACCTCTCTCGTTCTTAGCGCCGTTCACCGGCCCGGAGGTCTCACGGCAACTACGGGCGACGCTCAACGACCAGGTAACATTCGAATCTTTCCTTTTTTCTTTCGATTAAGAGTTTAAAACAAAAAGAAAGAAAAAAAAATAAAGTTTTGATTCGAAAATAAAAGATGAACTTTGAAATTTTTATTTCGAAACATGTATTTTTTCAAGAAATCTTACATTTTTTGATCTCGAATCCCTCTTTTTTTACCTCCTCTTTTCGACCTTTATGATTTTTTCGAGCCCCCTTTTTAAAATTTTCGTTTGGTTTTTTATAAACCAATCCTTACACTAACCCTCTATTTTTTAATTTGTTGTTGTAGATCTGATGAGGCAGCCGGATTCAAGCCAGATTTTACGGGATTGTTGAAGATAGGGTATGGGTTGATGGTTAGGGGTATGGGTGTATCGGGTAGGTTAGGTTTATTATTTTTTGGTTGATTTTTAGGGTTATGTGGATTTGGTTTAGGGATGATAGATTCGAGGACAATTTGGGGTTTAATTTAGTTTAGGGTTTTGGTGGTTGGCGGTAAGGGTGAATGTCGGCGGCGGCGACAACAAGAATGGCTGGGTTATTTTTAGGGTTAATGGGCATTTTGGTAATTTTTAAGGTTACTGGGTCGAGTTTGGTCCAAGATTCAGTTCGGGTTATGGGTTTAAAGTTTGGGTCGGTTTAGTTTGGTAACCCAGATGAAATGGGTTATTACAGTTGCCCCTCTTTGCTCGTTGTTGGCAAAGACTAAAAGTGACCCATTTCATCCGTTCTGACTAACCTTCTCCTCTTGACGTATGTTTTCTTTCTTCAGTAGATCTTCTTTCTCTTTGACACATGTCTTCTTTCTTGTCTTGGTTGATTCACCTTGTCACTCTCGGGGAAGCCAAATATTCAAAATGGGAGGTTGTCTATTGGAGAGGCAAAATGAGTGTAACTTGCAATATTATTGATGACGAGCTAGTTCCTAAAGAAAATTTGACCTAGCTGCAACACTGACAAGGAGGCATGGTCTATAAAATTTGATCCGACTACAACACTAATGAAGCGGCAAGACCAATGGATGAAAATTCTGATGTCTGATCCAGCTACAACTCTGATGAAGAGGCAAGATCAAATAATTGAAAGCTCATTTTGATTTTCTTTTTTTTTTTTTTTTTTTTTTTCTTTTTCTGTTTTTTGCTTTCGAATTTTTGAATTTTTCTTTTTTCTTCTCTTTTTTTTTTGATTTTTTTCAATTTTTCTTGTTGTTTTGTTTTTTAGCTAAAACTTTAATAAATGGAATTTGAAAGTCAATAAATTTGGATCTAACCACACCATCAATGGAGGGGTAAAATCGAATTGTAACTTGAATTCTACCTCGCCATCAACGAAGAAGCAAGACATTAATTGGAACCCTACTGCACCATCAGTGGAGAAGCAAGATAACAGCAACTTGGACCTCAGCCATACCATCAGCGGAGGACTGGATCGGATAATGACGGACTGGAACCGGCTACACCATCAGCGGAGAGCAGGATCTAAGGACGACGACAGCTTGGACCTAGCCACTCCATCAGCGGAAGACTGGATCAGATAATGACGACCTAGAACCAGCTACACCATCAGCGGAGAGTAGGATCTGAGGACGACGATAGCTTGGACCTAGGCACTCTATCAGTGGAGGACTGGATCGGATAATGACAGCCCGAAACCGGTTACACCATCAGCGGAGATGAAGATTAGAGGACGACGATAGCTTGTACCTGTCCACTCCATCAGCGGAGGACTGGATCGGATAATGGCGACCTGGAACTGGCTACACCATCAGCGGATAGCAGGATCTGAGGACGACGATAGCTTGTACCTGGCCACTCCATCAGTGGAGGACTGGATCGGATAATAACGACCTGAAACCGTCTACACCATCAGCGAAGAGTAAGATCTAAGGACGACGATAGCTTGTACCTAGCCACTCTATCAGCGGAGGACTGGATCGGATAATGACGACCTAGAACCGGTTACACCATCAGCGGAGAGTAGGATCTGAGGACGACGATAGCTTGTACCTGGCCACTCTATTAGCGGAGGACTAGATCGGGTAATGACGACTTGAAACCGGCTACACCATCGGCGGAGAGCAGGATCTAAGGACGATGATAGCTTGTACCTAGCCACTCCCTCAGCGGAGGACTGGATCGGATAATGACGACCTGGAACCAGCTACACCATCAGCGGAGAGTAGGATCTGAGGACGAAGATAGCTTGTACCTGGCCACTCCATCAGCGGAGGACTGGATCGGGTGATGAAAGTTGATAAATTTTCTTTTGATTTTTCATTTCATTTTTGACTTCTTCTGATTTTTTTTCAATTTTTCTTTGAATTCTTCTCTCTTTTTTTCAAAAATTTTCAATTCTTTTTTTTTGAAGATTTTTTTCTTTTTTCTTGAACTGTACAAAGAAGTAAAACTCAAGAAAAAATTAGGTCTGGCTGCACCGTTACGGAGAAACAAGACCTAAATAGAAATTTGATCTGCTTGGGGAAAGGTTCAGATCTGTTGTACCATCAACGGAGAAACGGGATCTTCAGGATGTCTATACTGCTGCACCATCAGCGGTAAAGCAAAATCTAGAAATGTTGGCCTATCAACAATGACGAAGGCAAGATCTGAAAAAGGCTACTTCTGCTGCTTCTACTGGCGGAGAGGTATAACCTAAAAATGAAAAAAAACATTAATCAGTAAATGTTCACAAAATTTGTCACTGTTACCTTTTATTGATGTTTTAGCATCCTCTTTGTGTTTGGCCTCCTCTAAGACTAAAGTTGGTCATCGTGTTGTTGCCTCCATGGCTGAGGTTCTTCGGTCTCTTCCCTGACTTCTCATTGGTCTTGTCGGATTTATGGTCTATAACATGATGCCCCCAACCTCAACCTACTCCAGATATTCTCATTTATTTCAAATGGATGCCCCAAAAGGTTTACACATCAAACTTGATCCCTCAGAGTACATAGTGCCTTTTTCTTTTGTCTCTTTGTGGAAAATGTAATGCTCCTAAATTAGATCATAATACCATCTAACATTTGTTGTTTTCACAATTTCCGATTTCATTTTATCTATAACTGCGATCGTACTAGTCTTCAAATCAGAGTCAACATAGTTGAATCAAAAAGGTTTATTTCATTAAAACTTGTAGTTTTTTGCCCTTACAAAAGATTTTCACTGTCCCCAGGCTTGAGATAGTGAAATTAATCCAAAAAGTGTTATCTTGAAAGAGACAAAAACTACAAGAGGATCTATAAGGGTCGGAATAGCTTAATATCCAGCATTTTAAAATAAGATCCTTAATAACGGGGCATGCTTTAATACTAGGTTTCAAAAATTCTCATTTGGGGTCTTCATGCTGTGGTAAGGGATTCCCACTTGTGGCTGAACTTGTAGGGCTTTCAATACTTATAACACCGAGCTTGAGGTACCTTTCTATTAGCCTCTTGAAGCCCCAACAATTTTCAACCGTGTGGCCCACCTGTCCAGCGTGATATTCACAACTCGCGTTAGGATCATACCACTTACGGAATGAGGGTTGCGTCGGATCCTGGTGGAAAGGTACCACTATATAGGCTTTTAGCAGATCCTTGTACAGATCTTCATACGACATCGGCAGGGGAGTAAACTCTATCTTCTCAGTGTTCTTCCACTGACCAGGATCTTGGCTTGAGGCAACGTGAGCACTTGGCACGGCCTTAGGTTGCACAATTGTGATGGGCTTAGAATAATCGGCATTGTAAACTCCCAAAGAGTTCACTTCCTGGTCTTTCCTTCCATGGTAAGGCTTCTTATCGGACGAACTACCCCTATCGTCAATTTTGCCAGTCTTGAAAGCATTCTCGATGAGCAACATGATAACCAATTTTGCAAAATTGGTAGTCATGTTGCCTATCAAGCGACCCAAGATCGGACCCTTCAAAGTTTATACAAATGTAACCACCGTCTCCCTCTCACTGAGCGGGGGTTGGACCTGAACTGCTATATCCCTTCAGCGCTGAGCGTACTGCCTAATGCTTTCATTATGCTTTTGTTTCATCTGTTGCAACGTCGACCGGTCTGACACCATATCATTAACGTGTCGGTACTGCTCCAGAAAAACTTTGGCCAAATCTCTCCAGGATTTGATATGATGTCAGCTCAATTGATTATACCATCGGGCGGCAGATCCCGATAGACTGTCTGAGTGAATTAACAGCTTGTCGTCTTGGCCTTATCCTGTCATCTCCCACAGAACATAGTAAGATGAGCGCGGAGACAGCTTATCCCTTCATACTTCTCGAACTCTGGGACCTTGAATTTATGAGGTAAAACCAAATCTGGGACAAGACTGAGTTCACTGGCATCGAATCCATTGAAGGTATCCTCTACTCCCATAGCCTCTAGCTTCTCTTCGAGTCTCTTACATCGATCTTTGATTTCCTTTGAAACTTCTACCTTCGACCTCTCAGTCTCAAATAGACTATCCATTTCTGAGATGAAATTTCCAGCTTGATTGCCCATGGGCTTAACTTCTAATGCATATGGCTGATTTATAGGGATCGAAGTACCGGTCTGATGTAGATGAGACTTTCTCGGAGAAATGATCATCTGAGGTTGAGTTTCCGGTTGTATCCTGGTTTGAGTGGGCGTGAACCCCGAAGGATACATAAGATCCTTGTCCCCAACAGTGGGTTTAGGATTTGTAGTGGGATTTACAACAGAGTCCTCTCCAAGCTCGGGAAGCTTTAATCCCAACATTTGTGCCATTTTGCCCAGCATGTCTTGTAGTGACTTTGCAAGTTGTTCCCTCATATCCTGTTTGATTATCGCCAACTGTTCCTCAACCTGCTTGGCTATGTTCGCTTGCAATTCTTTCGATGTTGCTCAATTTTTTTCAATCTTTCATCGTTCTTCATCTTTGTTTTGTACCGGGTTTCATATGGATGCTGAGCTGACTGATCTTCTACTTTATCCAATATCATTGTCATAGGGCACCCAGAGAATTAGTTTTCTTATTTTGAAAATGAATGTATATGCATGCAAAATGTGTCCTAAATTGATGTCGTGTATGAATGCAATGCAAAATTAAGATTGTGATGATGTTGTGTAATGATGCAGATGAAATCAGTGCGATGAAAATAAAATGAAACAAGTTAGTACCAAATAAAATTATTAAATAAAATAAATGGTAAACAAAATAAAGCAATTAAAACTGTTCATGAGCAAGAAATAAGGCACCAGAGCCTAAATAGGGTGACCACTAACGGGCAGAGAGTACCGACATGGCTCTAAAAGGTTGGCTCCTACGGCTTACTATATGCAGTTTTGGTGCTAAGAGGTGCCCAAATTATCCTTGTTGTCCTTTACTAAGAGTAGCAAGGCCCCCGGTCATCACCCATTATAGGCTCCTTTCAATCGGGTTCAATTCAGGGGGACCTATTCACTTATGCCTGCACGAAAGAACGATATCCTTACGAAAGCATAAGGTACTCGAGCCCCGAAGGTACTTGCTAGGCCTACATAGAGGAACGATATCCTCACGAAAGCATTAGAATTTTCCCCCCACATAAAAGGACGGGTTTATCTGCCAAATTTTAAACGCGTTAAAATAAACGCGCAATTATAACCGAATGTTACTTTAATAGTCACTTTAATCTAGAATTTCCAATTTTAGTAAAGCGATAATTATTATATAAAAAGCTCGACTCTCTTACTTAAAAAAAAATAAGTGGATTTTATTTTGTTTTACTTTATTTTGAAAATAATGTCTTCCACGTGGAGTTTTATAAAACCCATGTTTTATTTAAAAATGGAGTCGCCACCGGCCACTCAAGGTGGATCGGACACCGTAAAAACCAGAGATTTAAAATTGTCGGGTTCAGAAGTCGATTACGGATGGGGAAGGATTAGTACCCCACACCGCCCAAAATCAATGCTTTAATAATTACCGCTTTATTAATATTAGACTTTTCAGATTAAAGTGACGATTAAATTAAAATTTGGTTATATGTGCGAGTAAATTTTAAGAGCCCCATTATTCGAGAGTAAACGTCCAACCACTATCACTACGCCTGATCCTGGCCCCATTTACGCTCGAATAAAGAGGCACCGCATTGACAATTATATATCTGAAATACAACTTAAAACATGACAAACATAAATAAATACAATGCGATAATCATGTAAATAAATACTAACATTATAAAATACTAATCTAACATAGATACATAAATATCAATCGCATAAATAAAATTAATCTATAATAATAATAATAATAATAATAATAATAATGATGATGATGATTATGATGCATGGATTCATAAAACAACATGGAAATAACAAATTAATGACTAAAATGCACAAACATTAAGTTATATAGCAGGAGTAGCAAACAATGTGACTAAAATAAAACAACTGCAACATGCATGGGCTGGAAAGTAAATAACATTAAATAGAAGTGCTAGAATCAAATTTGACATAAAAGAGTAACTAAAATGCAACATAACAAAAATTAAAAGCTAAAAAAACATGAAAAAAGACGAAAAATAAAAGGGATAAAGGTTCAAAGGACCGTGTACGTAATTAACCCTGGACGGAAATTTAAACCAGGTAAAAGCTCGAGGACCTGTATGGTAATTTACCCATTGACAAAAAAACGTGGATCCTCCCCTCGGGTCGGGTCACCGCGCGGGTCAAGGCCCTATACGGCGTCGTTTTGTCTGCGAGACTAATATAATCAAAAGGGTTAATATTTTTTTGGTTAAAACGGTTCAAATAAAAAAAATCATAATCTACAATATCCTTCTTCTCTCATCTCGAGACGGCGGCCGCCGCACCTCTCTCGTTCTTAGCACCGTTCACCGGCCCGGAGGCCTCACGGCGACTTCGCGACCTCACGACAATTACGGACGACGCTCAACCGACCAGGTAAAATTCGAATCTTTCCATTTTTCTTTCGATTAAGAGTTTAAAACAAAAGGAAAGAAAAAAATAAAGTTTTTATTCGAAAATAAAAGATGAACTTTGAAATTTTTATTTCGAAACTGGTATTTTCTCAAGAAATCTTGCATTTTTTTGATTTCGAATCCCTCTTTTTTTACCTCATCTTTTCGATCTCTTTGATTTTTTTCAAGTCCCTTTTTTTACATTTTCTTTTGGTTTTTTCATAAACCAATCCTTACACTAACCCTCTATTTTTAAATTTGTTGATGTATATCTGATGAGGCAGCCGGATTCAAGCCAGATTTCACGGGATTGTTGAAGACAGGGTATGGGTTGGTGGTCAGGGGTATGGGTGTATCGGGTAGGTTAGGTTAGGTTAGGTTTTAGGTTTGTTATTTTTGGTTGATTTTTAGGGTTTTTGTGGATTTGGTTTAGGGATTATAGATTTGGGGACAATTTGGGGTTTAATTTAGTTTAGGGTTTTGGTGGTCGGCGGTAAGGATAAAATCGGCGGCGGCATGAATGGCTGGGTTATTTTTAGGGTTAAAGGGCATTTTGGTAAATTTTAAGGTTAATGGGTCAGGTTTGGTTTATGATTCGGTTCGAGTTATGGGTTTAAAGTTTGGGTCGGTTTAGTTCGATAACCCAAATGAAATAGGTTATTACAAGCATTTAGTGACACTTATTAAGGTATATATTAATAATTTATTAATAAACTTTTTTAACCTAATAAATTATAAAAATATACATTTACATTATTGTACAACTTACATAGTTTTAAACTAGTATAAATGAATTTATCCCCTATATATAGACACCGATATCAACAAAGCTTCATATCAACTTCAGAAAAGCATCAATGGGAATTGTTTTGCCTCTTTACCATCTCAGTCTTTTTCTTCTTTCGATCTCCTTCATTTATGTCGAGCATCGAAATCTTGTTTTCGCCGACGAAATCCTAATTGAACTCCAATGTCGCAATACAGATGTTCCCTCGACCTGCATTCAATGCGTAAAATCTGACCCTAGAGGGCAATCGACTGATAAAGTGGCCATCGCCGGCATCATCATATATTCTCTAAGCAACAATGCCAAGGCCTTATCGGGCAACATGACAGCTTTAGCTTCGACCACGCGTGACAAGGACGTGAAACGGGCAATGCAGAGCTGCGTAAAAGGGTTTTCCAAAATGAAAACCGATCTAGTTAAGGCGACGAATATGTTGAAGAACAAAGATTACAATGAAACGAATAATCTCATAAACAAGGCGCTCCAACAAGAGGTGGACTGCCGGAAGAATGTGTAGGATTACAGGGCTTTGGTTCCTGATTGCGTTATTTATGATACGAGGGTTTATGAAGAACTTTCTGATGCTGCAATGAGGATAATTGATAGGTTTTAGCAGCATATCAAATTAAATCATGTTATTACAAAATTATGAGAGCGAAAAATGTAATAAAATAATAAAAACATAATAATTTTGTTTCAATTAACCTTAAATGGTTTATATTTCCCTTTTCCATTGTTATTATTATTATTTCATTCTAACAATTAACGCCTACCAATTACGTCATTTGTATTAGGGGTGTTGATTAGGGGATGAGTCAAATAATTTTGTTTTTAATTTTTAACGATCACAAGACAACTAAAATTTTATCAAATTTATCGAGTATCATGTGAAATCGAACATGAGTCAAACAATTTTCAGGTTGAGTCAGACACTGTTATAATCGCGATCAACTTGTTCAATAAGCACCCCTAATCCAGATTCTAGATTTGTTCATGGTGTGGCCACGGTAGGGGTGTGATTCAGTCTGAACAGGGATAATGGTTGTTCGGCTTCTCATGAAGTTTAGGGAGATGTTCTCTGGGGCCGCTGAACTTTGGGCGATTCTTGATGGTCTCCATATTGCCTGAAGACTTGGATTTTGTAAAGTTGTGTTGGAATTGGATTGCCGTGAGATGGTCTTGACTCTTGAGTGTGATGGAGATTGACATGAACCGGTAAGGGGATGCTTTGATTCTTGCTATTCACGAGCTGCTTCAACGGGATTGGATAGTCTCGGTTAGCCATATTGGGCGAGCTACAAATACCGTACCTGATAATCTTGTGGGATCGTCGCGATGACAGAATCAGAGGGAGGTGCTATATGTCAATCCGCCAGGGTGCGTGCACAGCTTGTTGTTGGAGTATGCCCAAAGACCAATCATGAGATGGTTGTAAAAGACATACTTATTTTATCTTGTTTATTAAAGTAAAGTCATTATTATTATTTCAGTCTTATTCTGTGTATCTATAAATAAAGTGAATTATAATAAAGTCCTTAGAATAATATAGTTATTCTTGAATGTCCTTAGTCAAGAATTATTGTGGGCTAGGACAATAATAATGTATTAAGACTAATATGTAGTTGATTGATGACAAAGTTTTGTCATTGACAAGAAAATGTCAAAATCAATACATAAGTATGTGTTAGGGAACAACATACTGGACTGACCCACTATGAGCATATTTCTTGGATTATTATGTGACAGCCAAAACATTGATTATGGTGATAACTACATATATGATCCTTAGACTTGAGATCATCATTATTTCAACATCGTGAGTGACATATTTTGATACGGTTAAATGTGTGTCGTAACTGACAACACTATAAAGACTGATATTGGATATGTCATAATCCATGTAGCGAAATATGGTTGATCAATATAGGATTTATCACTCCTACATAATAGGAGTACTATCATAGGCCACTTGATTGAGTGAGACTAGAAAATGCATGGCCATGCTTGAATAAATTGATATGAGATATCATAATTATTCGATTATAATAGTCTACTCAAGATATCAAGAAACATTAGATGGACTATACAAGTGTGACTAATCATGACTTGTGTCCGATCTAGATATGAGGACAAAAGGATGAAATACATAAAAGAAGTTAATCACGTAAAAAAGGTTAAATCGAACCACGATTTCATGTAACTTAGGTAGCAATGATGTATTGCTAGATGCCACTCGTTACTTGTAATATTAGAATTGTCCTGGATAATACTGCTAACGTTACATGAACTTACAAGAGTCACACCATTGAAAAGAATAAATATCGATTAGGTAGCATGTGTACAAACTTGTTCTACACGTAATTAGTGAGAAATTGAAATTGTTATAATTATTGTAATTATGGATAATTTCGTTTATATATATATGTTAATGTTTGATAAGTTATTGTAATTATCAAATATTATTAAAGTATATATATATCTCTAAAAGAAACCTAATTAAAGTAGAATCAAATTTTACATATTTAATTATATTCTGTTAAATATATTGTATATTTAAGAATCCAAATTTAATTAGAATTAGGTTTTTAAATGCTATATAAAGGCATAAGGTCTAGTAGCCATTTATTCCTATTTTTGAAAAACCTTTCTAATAGTTGGAAAAGAGAAAATATTGTTCGTTTCATTCGGGTGGACTGCATAGAGGTCGGAACGCTATTATGATGACTGATTCGATTTGGTTATTCCGAATTCCCTACGGATTTCCAGATTCCAAATTTATTAAGGTAATGTTTCATCCTTCATCACCCCAAATTCGTCCTTTGTACATGGATCACTAGTGAATTACGCCGTATAATTTTTCCGCTGTGCTATGGGGCGTACCGGCATTTCCCAACAGTAGTATCAGAGACACTTGTACGATACGAATTTGGACTTAAATACTTAGGTGATGTTTTTGTATGAGATGCATGTTTTACTTTTTTTTGTTATGACGAGTATGTGATGTTTGTGCGAAACGTAGAAATTAAATCCAGTCACGATTAATATGTTAATCTGGTTTAACAAGTTTTTACGATCGATGGTTAATTGTTAATCATGTGTTTGTTGCGGTAAGCTTTTGATAATCATATATTAATAGTTGACATGATGAATATGCGGTTAAGATAGCAGATTGTTTTTTGCAGAGGAATAATGGTTGTTCCAGAGCGAAAAACCATAGGGATTGAAAAATCCCAAAAACACGAATCCGTTAAGAAAGGTTATCAAATCGTGAGGTTTTTCTATATTAATCAAAGTTCCAAAATTAAAATTTTCCTGGCATAACGGGCGGACCAGACAGCCCTGGATCTACCGGACCGCATAGGCAACAAAGGTCGTAGAAACTATTTAGGTAATCTTAATTAACAAGATAAAACATGTGTATGTTTTGGATGATATGCACAGTGTTTGGAAATGCATGGTTATAACCTAAATAGCCTATTTACTTTGGTTTCATATAAATACGTCCTGAGTGTCGTGCCTTTCTTTCGTCTTTTGTAATTCTCTTCTCATCTTATTCCCTCGTATGTAAAACGAGTTTTTGAAAAATTATAATATTTACGGAGAAAGTGTGGGACCAAAGAAGCAGACTGATGGGCTGATCAAATGTGGATTAGGTGCTTGAGAAACAAGTTGTATCTTTAGTAATTTTGGTTCTCCCATTGGCTTGGGATGGGTCAGCTTAGTTTTAAGGGCTATAACCATTGCATTTATATTTACTGCTTTACATGTATGTGATACAATGTATGTTTTTTTAGCGTGATTGTAACTAATTAGATCATAATAGAATGGTGAGATTAATATAACAAAAAACTCTCCATATTTAATTAAAATTAGTTATCCAATATTAGCCCTCGTTAAAACCTAGATTGGTACTATGTAAATTTTGCCAAAGCAAAATACTTAGATCTATCCTGGTTAAACGCGAACAATAAACAAGTGATATTCACTGGTAGTAATATTAGTTAAACTAGGTTGTTCTAATAAGATTAGAAACCTAAAGACTAATGATTGTTCAAGAACTTTGGTGATTGAAAAACAATACGAAAAGTGCATGTCTAGGATTGGTTCTTTGAAAGACTTGGTATTTAAGCGTGCTCAGTACACCACCTCTCTTACATAAGTTACCTACCTAGTGCACTGTTCATTATTGTTCTTTCTATTAGACCATATGAACTTTGTTTTGGACAAATAGTTGTTCATCAAATATAGGAATTACATGAGATGTAATTAGAAAATGTTGCTTACCTAAATAATTGAATTCTAGGAGTAAAGCCAAAGATGACTTAGAATAAAATGAAATATGGATCCTTACCCACTAGAATTACTTTTAGCAAGTTTTTTGATTTTAAGGGTTTTTAATAGTGGGAATGTTATTACTTTATAAACAAGATAAATAGATACTTATAAAACATGTTTTATCGTTGTAGATTTATGGCAAACACATTATCATTGCGATCCGTCCTTGAGAATGACAAATTAAATGGCTTGAACTTCCTTTACTGGTTCCACAATTTGAAGATTGTCCTCAAACAAGAACGGAAACTAATAGTCATCGAAGAACCTGTCCCTAAAAAGCCACCATATGATGACTCTAAAGATGAATTAGAAGCCTTTGAAAAATACTCAAGTGACATGGTAGATGTCGGTTGTTTGATACTTGCGACCATGACCCCTGAGCTTCAAAAGCAATATGAGGACATGGTTCCCTATGAGATGGTTAAAAATCTCAAGGAATTATATGAGGGGCAAGCTCGTCAAGAGAGGTATGAGACCTCTAAGGCTTTGTTTCGATGCAAGATGGTTGAGGGAACTCTAGTGGGAGCTCATGTTCTCAAAATGATAGGGTATATTCAGACCTTGGAAAAGTTGGGCTTCCCTCTAAGTGTTGAATTGCCTACTGATGTTATCATGCAATCGTTGCTAGATAGTTTTAATCAGTTTGTTCTTAATTTCAATATGAATGAAATTAACAAATCATTGCCCCAGTTGCTTGGTCTGTTAAGAACAACATAAAAAATGTTGGTTGCAAACCTATTCTGATTGTCCAAAATGATAACAGAAAAGGAAAGCCCAACACCAAGGCAAAGCCAAAGCCCAACAAAGGAAAGGTTGCGTTGAAACCCAAATGAGTTGCAAAAGAAGGAAAGTGTTTCCATTGCAACAATGCTGGACATTGGAAGAGAAACTGCCCTGTCTATCTTGAGGACATCAAGAAGGCAAGAGAAAATAGACAGTCTGGATCAGGTATATATGTTATTGATATTAATATGTCAACATCTACTTCTTAGGTATTAGATACCGGTTTCTCACATTTGTACTTCTGTACAAGGACTAAAAAGGAGTAGAAAATTGGCAAAATGAGACGTAAACCTACGAGTTAAAAATGGAGCAAGAGTTTCTGCATTAGCCATAGGAACATATACTTTGTCATTACCTAGTGGACTTGTTTTAGATTTAGAGGATTGTTATTTCGTACCTAGTTTGACTAAAAACATTATTTCAATTTCTAGTTTGGACAAGATTGGTTTTGAGATTATTATTAAGAATAATAGTTGTTCTTTCTCCCTCAATAATATTTTTTATGGTACGGCTCAATTAATCAATGGCCTCTATATCTTAGATCAAGACAATTCCATATATAACATAAATACGAAAAGATCAAAAACAAATGACTCTAATCAAACTTATCTTTGGCATTGTCGCTTGGGTCATATAAGTGAGAAACACATATCAAAAGTTCATAAAGATGGATTTTTGGATTCTTTTGTTTTCGAACAATTAGATATTTGTGAACATTGCTTAATGGGAAAAATGACCAAATCACCGTTTGACGGTAAAAACGAACGAGCAAGTGATTTATTAGGTCTAATACATAGTGATGTATGTGGACCGATGAATACACAAGCTAGAGGAGGGTTTCAATACTTCATTACTTTCACTGACGACTTCAGTAGATACGGGTACGTTTACCTAATGCATCATAAATTTGAAGCTCTTGAAAAGTTTAAGGAATTTAAGAATGAAGTACAAAACCAATTAGGAAAGAGTATCAAAGCTCTTCAATCAGATCGATGAGGAAAATACTTAAGCCTAGAGTTTGATAAACTTCTTAAAGAATGTGAGATTGTCTCACAACTTACACCTCTAGGTACTCCACAACACAATGGAGTCTCTGAAAGGAGAAATCGAACATTGTTAGACATGGTTCGGTCAATGATGAGTCATGCTGATCTTCCAACTTCTTTTTAGGTACTCCATATGAGATGTGGACTGGGAAACGTCATAGTATGTCTTTTATGAAAATTTGGGGATGCGAAGTTTATGTTAAACATCAAATGTCTACAAAACTTGAACCTAAATCTCATAAGTGTAATTTTGTAGGGTATCTTAAAGAAACAAAATGATACTATTTCTTTAATCCATCTGAGGACAAAGTGTTTGTTGCTCGAACGCGATTCTTCCTCGAAAGTGAATTTATTTTCAGAAAAGGAAGTGGGAGAAATATTGAACTTGAGGAAATTCAAGATCAACCACAAATAACTAAACCAGAGATTGAACAACAACAAGTTTCACAAATAGTTGTGGAACATCCAATCATTCTTGAAACACAACCACTGCGAAGGTCTATGAGAGAACACAATGCGCCTAAGAGATATAGATTTCTTGTCACATTGCATGGAAATGTTCTTCTCATAGACCAAGAAGAGCCTAAAACTTATCGAGAAGCAGTAGAGAGCACAAACTCTGAGAAATGGCTAGAAGCCATGAAATCTGAGATGGATTCCATGTCAGAAAACCAAGTATGGACTTTGGTTGACCCACCTGAAGGAATTAAGCCCATAGGGTGCAAATGGGTTTTCAAAAAGAAAGCTGACATGGATGGCAATATACAAACATACAAAGGGCGATTAGTCGCTAAGGGATTTCATCAAATTTATGGTATAGATTATGATGAAACCTTTCCCTCTGTCGCTATGTTTAAATCTATCCAGATATTACTTGTAATAGCTGCATATTATGATTATGAAATCTGTCAAATGGATGTCAAAACCTCTTTCTTTAATGGAAAATTAGATGAGGATGTATACATGACACAACCTTAGGGTTTTGTCGATCCAAAAGATGCCCTAAAAGTATGCAAGTTACAAAGATCCATTTATGGATTGAAACAAGCTTCTCGAAGTTGGAATCTTCGTTTTAATGAGGCAATCAAAGAGTTTGGTTTCATTAAAAATGAAGATGAGCCATGTGTTTTCAAGAAAACTAGTGGGAGCACTGTTACATTCTTGGTATTGTATGTGGATGACATACTAATAATAGAAAATGACATACCTACCTTACAGTCTGTAAAAACTTGGTTAGGAAAATGTTTTTCTATGAAAGACTTGGGTGAAGCAACCTACATATTAGGAGTCAAGATCTATAGAGATAGATTAAGACGACTTCTAGGACTAAGTCAAAATACATACATAGATAAAGTACTGAAAAGATTCAGTATGGAAGAATCTAAAAGATGATTCTTACCTATGAGACATGGTATTTCGCTCTCGAAGAAAATGTATCATTCAACACCTCAAGAGAGAGAGGGAGCACATGAGTGAGATTCCATATGTTTCGGCCATTGAATCTATCATGTATGTCGTGCTATGTACACGTCCGGATGTATCATATGCACTAAGTATGGCAAGTCGATACCAAATAGATCCCGGTGAAGGTCATTGGGTTGCAGTAAAAAATATCCTTAAGTACTTAAGAAGAACTAAGGATACATTCCTTATGTATGGAGGTGAGGAAGAGTTAAGTATAAAAGGTTATACTGACGCAAGCTTCCAAACTGATAAGGATGATTCTCTATCGCAATCGGGTTTTGTGTTTTGCCTTAATGGAGGTGCTGTAAGCTGGAAAAGTTTAAAGCAAGATACAGTAGCAGATTCTACAACAGAAGCCTAGTATATTGCAGCAAGCAATGCTGCAAAAGAGGCTGTTTGGATCAAAAATTTCATATCTGAACTAGGAGTCGTGCCTAGCATATCAAATGCCATAGATCTACGTTGTGACAACAACGGAGCCATCGCACAAGCAAAAGAACCCAGATCTCACCAGCGATCCAAACACATACTTAGTGTTACCATCTCATTCGTGAAATCATTGATCAAGGAGATGTAGAAATATGAAGAGTACCAACAGATGACAATATCGTCGATCCACTAACAAAGCCTCTGACACAGCAGAAGCATGAACGTCACACTAAGTCTCTTGGTATTAGATACATGAGTGATTGGTCTTAGTGCTAGTGGGAGATTGTTGGAGTATGCCCAAAGAACAATCATGAGATGGTTGTAAAAGATATACTTATTTTATCTTGTTTATTAAAATAAAGTCATTGCTATTATTTCAGTCATATTCTGTGTATCTATAAATAAAGTGAATTATAATAAAGTCCTTAGAATAATATAGTTATTCTTGAATGTCCTTAGTCAATAATTATTGTGGGCTTGGACAACAATAATGTATTAAGACTAATATGTAGTTGATTGATGACAAAGTGTTGTCATTGCCATGAAGATGTCAAAATCAATACATAAGTATGTGTTAGGGAACAACATACTGGACTGACCCACTATGAACATGTTTCTTGGATTATTATGTGACAGCCACAACATTGCTTATGGTGATAGCTACATGTATGATCCTCAGACTTGAGATCATCATTATTTCAACATCGTGAGTGACATATTTTGATACGGTCAAACGTGTATCGTAACTAACTACACTATAAAGACTGATATTGGATATGTCATAATCCATGTAGCGAACTATGGTTGATCAAGATAGGATTTATCCCTCCTACATAATAGGAGTAATATCATAGGCCACTTGATTGAGTGAGACTAAAAAATGCATGGCCATGCTCTAATAAATTGATATGAGATATCATAATTATTCATTTATAATAGTCTACTCAAGATATCAAGAAACATTAGATGAACTATACAAGTGTGACTAATCCATGACTTGTGTCCGATCTAGATATGAGGACAAAAGGATGAAATACATAAAAGAAGTTAATCACGGAAAAAATGTTAAATCGAACCACGATTTCATGTAACTTAGGTAGCAATGATGTACTGCTAGATGCCACTCGTTGCTTGTAATATTAGAATTATTCTGGATATTACTGCTAACGTTACATGAACCTACAAGGGTCACACCCTATGATTGAAACAAACAAATATCGATTAGATAACATGTGTACAAACTTGTTGTACACGTAATTAGTGAGAAACTGAAATTGTTATAATTATTGTAATTATGGATAATCTCGTTTATATATATATATATGTTAATATTTGATAACTTATTGTAATTATCAAATATTATTAAAGTATATATATATATATCTCTAAAAGAAACCTAATTAAAGTAGAATCAGATTCTACATATTTAATTATATTCGGTTAAATATATTGTATATTTAAGAATCCGAATTTAATTAGAATTAGGTTTTTAAATGCTATATAAAGACATAAGGTCTAGCAGCCATTTATTCATGTTTTTGAAAAACCTTTCTAATAGTTAGAGAAGAGAAAATATTGTTCGTTTCATTCGGGTGGACTGCGTAGAGGTCGGAACGCTATTGTGATGACTCAGATTCGATTTGGTTATTCCGAATTCCCTACGGATTTCCAGATTCCAGATTTATTAAGGTAACGTTTCATCCTTCATCACCCCAAATTCGTCCCTTATACATGGATCACTAATGGATTACGCCAGATAATTTTTTCGCTGCGCTATAGGGTGTACCGGTGTTTCCCAACACTTGTTGCTTCGTGACGTGGCACGTGCCACTTGGGTGGGTTGAGATCCATGCTGGTGTGTGGAAGGTTGTGCATGGGGCAACCTTTTTATTTTTGCCTCTTGTTTTAATTATGTTCTTGGTTTGCCGAGCTTAGCTCGTTTGCTATATTGATTTAATTATTATTGTATGTATTCTTTTTTCTCCCTTTAAGAGTAGAGAATTTTTTTAACAAGGTACATAGTAATAATATCTCTTTTTAAATAAAAAATATTAATATAAAATATTTTTAAAATTTTGAATGTCCTAAATTATTTATTATCTCTTTCACATCTTTCAGAGACAAAACTCTTTAAATTTGGGTCACAAACATCAATATAATTCAATATTATTTATTGAAAACATCATTTAAAAAATAAATTTAAAGACAACAAAGAATTATATATTTTTTAGGGATTAAAAAAACAATTTTTTCTTTGTCTTAACTTTAATTTTTTTATGGAGTCTAGGCACGTTCCACCTCTACTCACCAAGGGAAATAACCACTGTATGTTATTACTTTTAGGGCCATTCTCGAGTTTATGTTTTATTTTCAAATATATTTAAACATGATATGTTAAATATGGAATAACGTGGAAATATTTGATTTATTAAGATACCCTCTTCAATTTGAATAAAAATGTACTTATTCACTAATAAATATAATTTTCTAGTTTATATTTGCATGTTAAATTCACATGATTGACGGTCATGGCCCCTAAAAATTTTTTAAAATTGAAAAAAAAATTAAGTTACAGTAGTTGTAAAATTACATTTTAGTTCCATAATCCTAAAAACATATAATTTATATTATTGACCTTTAGACATTTTTAAATAGCTCCTTCAGTAAATAACATTAGTTTCGTCCCTAATGTCAGACTACTTATTAGCGGTATTTATGAGTTATGTTGGACTGATATCCGATTTAAAAAAAATTCAAAGTATTGGTCTGAGATTTATCCATTCAAATTATTTATTTTATTCAAAAATAATAATAATTAAAAAATATAAATTTAAATATATTTTAATTACATTTAAATAAAAATACAATATTAATTAATATATATATATATATATATGAGTAGAATTTTGTCTAAAAATAACTTATAAATTGATATTTTAGTTGATGTTTTGGTTATCCCTTCCGCTAATATCTTGCTTCTAAAAACAGAAATGTTATTTTCATGATGCGAGAAAAACAAAACACAAAGTTATCAAAATCAATATTTTTATCGATGATGATGGTTGGTTCAAGTGGTAAGTAGTTTGATATCATTTAAATAAGTTTTGAGTTTAAGACCTTGTATATGCAAAAAAATTATACTAGGAGACTCATTCACCTAAACTAGGTGTGCAACACAGATCGGTAAATATTTAAATTGGGAAGGCAACAATAAATAGGAGGAGAGAGAAATGTCAGGCTTCATTAATACCTATTATTAAACTAATAATAATAATAGATATAATAAATATAAAGGAGGAGAGAAAAACTTACCTCTTCGGGAAAATAGAACCACCATGTAAGATTGAACGACATCGGAGTAGCTGAGTAGTTCACCAAGAGATCATCAAATGTCGTAAAGAACGTTAGAACCACCATAGCCGTCGTGGCATGAGGTATTATTCTTTTTATCTTTTAAATCTTGCAAAATAAACGATGTTAGTTCAAATGTAAAAGGAAATAGAAAAAAAGAGAGAGTATAAGCCACCTTGGCCGGAAATCTCATCTTTGTTGGCAGGAATTTCAAAGGTGGAGTCGAAGAGGGGTGGTTTACGGGTATTTTAGGTTTAGGATGGCGGAGATAGGTGGTTCTATCGAGTCGATATTAAGTTTAAGGTTTTAGTAGATTAAAATTGAAATTTTTAGGATTTTGACCGATGGTCGAAAATCGTCTCACGACAACCGGTCAAAAAAACGGTGATCAAATGTTTTGGACGATTATCGACGAATGATTAAAGATTAGATTATAGTAGCTTAAGATTTGACAGTGGTGTTTAGGACAGAGAATGGCTAGAGGTACGGTGTTCATCTAATTTTGGATGAATGTTTATCCAAAACTAAAGAATTTCGATCTATTCCCAGTGATTTTTCTGGGCTTGGAAGTGTTATGGGCTGATAAAAATTGAGATAAGAGAGGGGAGAGAGAGCGTGAGGAGAGAAATGGTCAAGTTGGCACGATGTTAAGAGTTTTATACTCGAGTCAAAACGGTGTCGTTTTGAACACCGTCAAACTTCGCGTTTTGAGTTGAGTTGGGCAAGGGATCCGCGTGTTTTAAAAAATTTGGGCTATTTCGGTTTTTGGTCCTTATAGCTTTGTAATGTAATGCAATTTGGTCCCGTTTCAATAAAATCGTGAGTTCTAGTTTCAATTCCTTTTAATTGAGTCTTTGTTCTTTAATTTTAATTAATTGTTTTATTTAATTTAATTGTAATTAATTATATGTTTGATGTATGTTTTAAAGAATGCATTTAGGAGTGTATGTTAGATAATTTAATCACCTAGATTTAATTAATTGTTAAAGCCTTAGCTTTAGGTTCTATTAGGATTTAATAATTTAAATATGATAGATAATTGTAGTAAATTAACAAGTATTATTTAGAAAATTTAAAAGTTTTAATTTGAATAGTACCCTGAAATAATTGGGTGTTATTTAACATAAACTTTTAAAATAGAAAAAATAATATTTATTAAAACCTAGAAGATGATAATTAATCTATTCAATTAATTAGAGCCTTAATTAGAGTTAGAACTTTAATGATTAGATTAATTAAATAATTAGAGAATATTATCTATGATTTTGGGTTTAAACATGGATGGTGCTCAAGCAATTAGGTATTATCCCATGTAAGCCTTTAAATTAAATAATATGGGTAAACTTCACTGGAAGTTCCTTTTATTTGAGTTGTGTTTTATTTTGGTCACTAAATTTGAAAAAAAGATTATTTTTGTCACTTATGTTTTCGACCGTTACCGTTTTGATCACCCAAATGTTAACTTCCGTTAATCTCTGTTAATATGGTGACGAGGCACATTATTAAAAAGGGATAATTTTTATTTTAAACTCTAAACTTTTAAATATTTTATTTTTTACCATCTTCAAGCAAAAAAAACCCTAAAAATTTATCTCAAAATTTCTCCCCTCCTACCCTACCCTTCATTTTTACTACTGCCGCTGCCATCAGCAACACTACTACCTTAGCACCTTCCCGAGTTGCATTTCATTCTCTCTCTTGGTTTATGAATTTAAAACCCCATTGTATGAGTTGTGGTTTCCTTAATCTTCTTTCATTTCTCTATGCTTGTTTGATTGTTTTCTTTACTTGTTAAATACCAATTTAGTTAAGAAAATTTATAGCTTTTCTTATATGGGTTTCCTTCATTTGCTCAGAAAACAAAATCTCAATCAAGTTCAATCGAGATCTGTAATTTTGGACTCTTGTCTTTGACTAAGGGAAGTGTCTGTTCACCATTAGCTCAATGCCTATTGATACGTTATGCTAGTCAGGTATACACCATCTCTAATATCTTTGCCCTTGTCATTCTTTCTACTTGTAGATATTGCAAATTAATTGGAGATTCTGCAGGTTATCCGAGAGTCAACCAACACTCAAGCAAGGGATCGCCTTTTTTATGATTTTCTTGAGGGCTGCCTGCGCCATAAAGCTAAGATGGTGATTTTTGAGGCTGCTAGAGCAATCACCGAGTTCAATGGTGTGACAAGCAATTACAGTTCTTCAGCTCTTCTAAGCCAGTGTTGAGAATCAGATTTACTGCAGTTCGAACTTTGAACAAGGTTGAGATATTTTCCAGTGCTAAATAATACACCATGCTTATATATTTTTCTAGTTGATGGAAAATTAAATTCAATAACTTTAATGAGAGGGGCTAGGGTAGTTCCTTAGCAATCATATGATTGCATTTCAATTGTAATTGATTGTTGTTTCTTTCTACTTCAAATGCATGTACTATTTTGTTCATTCTGATTTCATACTATGAAAATATTTTTTTTCAGGTTGCAATTACTCATCCCATGGCTGTCACTAACTGCAATATTGACATGGAGAGTTTAATTTCTGACCAAAATACAAGCATTGCCACACTTGCAATTGTTACCCTTCTTAAGACTGGAAATGAATCAAGTGTGGGTCGCATGATAAAGCAGATAACTAATTTTATGTCTGATATTGCCGATGAATTCAAAATTGTTGTTGTGGATGCCATAAGATCACTTTGCTTAAAATTTCCATTGAAGCACATATCCTTGTAAGGGAACTTGGCTAAGGAACAAATTCAAATATAGAGAAAAAAATAAAATTTTAAAAGTTTGAGGGTCAAATTTAAAATTAACCCTTTTTATTAAAATGACAAGTCATCATATTTACTGGGGTTAATGGAGGCTAACGGTTGAGTGACTAAAACGGTAACGGTCGAAAACATAAGTGGCCAAAATAATCTTTTTTCAAATACAATGACCAAAATAAAACACAACCTAAACAAAAGGGACCTTCGGTCATGCATTAAAAATCTTTTATGTTGGAAATATATTTTTTTGAATATGAATAGAGGTGTCTCGAACGTATAGGGTGCTTCTAATCTCATATTTGGATAAAAAATATATTTCCTTATAAAAGGAATATCTCCATTCGGAACATTAATCCAGTTAATAATTAATGACTAAATTAAATTCGAATTGTTATTCTAAATGACATGCAAAATTAAAGGTACCGAAAGTGACTGGTGATAACTTCAATTATTTTTAAAAGAACGAATCTTTAGTTGATTTTATGGTGTCTAATCTACCAAAAGTGACTGGTGACAACTTCAATTATTTTTTTTAAAAAATAGAATTCAAACGAATACCCTTCATTTTCAAATATTAATCGAAGCTATATTTTTCTCACGTAAAAATTGGTTTCGATGGAAACCAAATTATCATAGATGATTCAGATATCTAATAAAACACGACCGATCTCACTCTTAGCTAAACTTTTGGATGGATCTAGTTTAGCTTATAGGGTCGTAAACAAACCTAAACGTTCAGAGAACTGTTTGTGAACTATTCGGTGGGAAGTTTGGTTATGTTCGTTTGTTTATTAAACGAATAAATTTGAATAAGACTTTTTTATTTAATTAAATGAACGAACACGAACAAAGGACTCGTTCATTCATTTACGTTCGTGAACGTTCGGTAATCTGTTCATTTATGTTCGTTTGTTTGTGTTTGTTTGTGTTTGTTTATGTTTGTTTAAATTTATTCACATATGTCCTTTTATGTTTGTTCGTTTGTATTCATTTATGTTCGTTTATCATTTTAACGAACGAACATGAACAAACTACATTCCTTAATAAGCGAACACGAATAAAAAATTATGTTCGTTTAGTTGTTCGTGTTCGTTCATTTATTCCGTTAAAATTAAACGAATGAACATAAACATATCCTCGTTCGATTCGTTTACAAGCCTATTTGCTTATACTATATCATTTTATTAATTTTAAATTAGTTTTCATTAAGGTTGTGTTTGATTCGCGTAAAACTAATTCCGGAATTCATTTTCCATGTTTTACGGTGTTTGGTTCGCGTAAAACTACCTGGTCAATGCAATTTAATTTACGGGTCAGCATTTTTCTCTTTACAATTTTTGTAGTTGGTTTTACCATCTCATTTTCGGTAAAACAAACTACCCTCTTCAACTCAAAACAACATTTCTCTCTTGTCGTTGGTATCTCTCCCTTGTTGGCACCGACGTCAACATCTCTCCTTCAATGGCGATGGCGACACGACGACGATAACTTAGGTAACATTTGTCCATCGCCTCTATGTTTGTTGTTCTTTTCCTTTCGTTTATATTCTCAATAATTTTTTAAAATCCCCAATTTCTTGCCCTAATTTGTCCTCTTCCTGTCTTTTATAATTTGCTGCTTAGATTTTTGTTGCAACTCTTGTATTTCTTTTTTTTTTCTTTCTCAATTTCACTTAAAATTGACCACACAAAGAAACCGAGAGCAATGGTGTCATCTCTATGTTTTGGTAGAGCCGTTTCGATCATATTGGAGATCCCATGGGGTGTTGTTCTTGGTCTTATTTTCATGTTGGTTGCAGTACTGTTTTTTGAGGTTTGTGTGGCATCTTAGTAATGTAAGTGAATATGTGAAAGTTTAGTTGATGGTTCTCTGTTGTCTTCTTTTTCATTTTGCAAGCTGTTAGTTTAATGCCTTTCAAAATTATGATTTAGATGTTTGAAAATGGAAGATGATCATAGTTCACAGTATGGCATATCAATAGGGATAGATTCTTCAAATGATTTGATCTGGTACAAGAATGGTTGATTTTCATTGCATTTAACTTATTTACTTTGTATCATAGTCTGGTACAAGAATGTTGTCACAAGTTAGATTAAACCTTTTATTGGAATATTAAAATCATTTTCTAGGTAATAAACCTTGTTGATGAAAGGTTAATATATAGGCAAAGTCCAAATGACCCAATATTTTTAATTTTTTGAACTCTTGGTCTAAACTAAGGAGACTCGTTTTGTAATGATAGCCTGTTGTCCAAGGCCATAATTGTCGACCCTAAGAATGGTTTCTGGCTGGCTGCGATCTTGACATTGAGAATGTAGTCTTTCACAACTCTTCAGCTATATGTTTAGGTTATACTTTTCTAGTTCAAGCAAGCAGATGATTCCCGCGTATGAGTATTGGCTACCACACAAAGAAACTAGATATGTACTGTTTCCATCTTGTATATATGCTTGGGTATGAAAATATTTCTTCTACTATGTTCATTCTTAGGCACTTTTGTGTTTGCTGGTAAATGATTTTTTATTTTCATTCAATAGATAGAGAGATTCTTGTTGGGTGTGAAAATATTTCTTATACTATGTCCTACCTAATGAATACATTTGCTTATATACTTACAAGCAACTTTCCACCACTCCAATGACCATTCGTTGGGTTGGTAGTTGTCATCCTCGGATCTGTATATTCTTCTTTGGGACAAGAACAAAGAGATGTAGATCTGTGCATAAAAAATTGCTCAACAAGCCAAAGATATCAGGGAACAAGAGGCCCAGATACATGATGTAATATGTTTTGATTTCCATTGAGGTCTGTTGGAAAGAGTTAGTTAAGATTCTTGTTAGTACTAACTCAATCGGATAGTTTCTAACAATTCTTGTATAAAATTTGAGTTGGTCATCATTTTTTAAGATCATTATAGCTTATATCAATAAAATATCACATATATTTTCTTTTAAATTCTTTGTAGTTTCTTAGTATTCAATTGCATTTTGTTGACTAAGACAAATGATAGTTATGCTTGCATATTGTGGAAAAGAACAAATTCATAGTTATCTTTATTAACTTGTTGAGTACTCTATTTTAATTTGTTTAATTTTTTAATGTATTTATAAAAAATAAAACATCATATTATATATTTAAATTTGTAAAACATAGAAATTTATAATGTGAAAAAATCAATAAAATTTATGAGTTTGTTTCACTGAAAACAGATTTTAGAAAATGATTTTAGAAAAAAAATTACCAAACAACGAAAAATGAATTACACAACATCATTCAAACACCAGAAAATACTTTTCAGAATCTGTTTTCCAAAAAATGTAATTCATTTTACAGAATTTATTTTCCGTAGTCTGTTTTACATGAATCAAACGGACCCTAATTTTAGAACTTTTACACTACTCTATTTGTTATTATCCTACATCATGTACATCAGTTATAATTAAATTAAACATACTTAATTATTAATATCAAAGTTTTAACTTAAGTGAAACATGTTAACAATCTCTAGAGTAAGTGATTAAAGTTCTCAATTGATACTCTCCCTTAGGTTGTGAGTTTGAAACCCATTAGCAAATTTCTCCTCCTTTTCTTTTAGGTAGAACTTGGTGAAAGATTCAAGGACCAATTTAAGACCTCAAAAAATAGAGGTATAAACTAAAAAATTCAAAAAACTATAAGGTTTTATTTATTTTTTTCTATAAAACTAAGGTCCAATTAATATTTTTGAAATTTTGAGAGATTTTATTTTATCATGATAAGTCAAAAAATCCAAATTCAAAAATTAATTATCGATAGCCTATAATTTTATTGTCTCATTCATTAAGAGAGATTAAAACTCTATATTTAGAGTTGAAATCTTATCTCCTCCCACTATAAAAATAATATTCAATCTAAACAATACATTTTTACTTAATTCAAACCCAATCACAAATAAACTTAATATCCTTTAATTTAATTATTACAAATTAAACTAAGCACAACACACAATATCGTCTTAAAATTATACACTTTAATTTAAACTCAATCACAAATAAACACAAAATTAACACCGAATATTACAAATCCAATCAAGTCAAATGAAGTAAAACAACACACAATATTTTTACTTAAGATTACAAACCCTTTAAATCAAATCAAACCAAACCAAACTGAATCATCAAATCTGGAAGTTGACTGTCAAATCCTATTGGAGCACTTGAAATGTATATGTGGCGACGACAAGTAGAGTGTGGCCGAATTCGTTCACAAGCACTTGGCTCACCATCTATCTCCACCTACAATGATGAAGACAAAAGTAAAGTTGATGTTAAAATAATATTGAAGAGAATGATAATAATAGTAATGATCATTCAAGAAGAAGAAACAAGAGCTCATAATTAACATACCAACAGTCGAAGTGGGCGATGTAGTTACATTGGGTACACTTGAAAACTTCATCTTGGCAAGGCTTACCGCATCCCGAGCAATAAGGATACCCCTCAACGACTTTGCGGACATAACTGAGACAATCGTGATGGTGATTGTGATTGTAATAGGACCGGTCAAGAGTGGCACCATCCTTAACAAATGGATACTTTCCGAGAACACATTTAGAATGAACAGAATTATCGCAAGTTGAACAGGAATAATACCAACGGTCTGGATCTCTCTTCTCTTCACAGATGTCACAATACAACTGTTCTGAATCATCGTTTCCATCATGATAAGCAAGTTTCATTAAGTGGTCGTCACATTTGTGCCCAACTTCAAGCGGTAATGTCAGGCATGCAAAGTCCAAACTAAAACTGCACTCCTTACATCTGAATAATGAACCAAAATACGGATGATCGAGACCACAACCACTGCATTTAGGATCAAAAAAGACCAAGTGCTGGTGCCATTCATGTTTGATGACGTAAGGAATTGCAGCACACCTTAGGCAGAACATTCTGCCTCCAGATCCTCTGTAAAACAAACCACTGCACAAGCGATCACACAAGCGACACCATTCCCAATTACCGCTGGCTTCAAGCTTCATGGAAGGTAGTTGGAACCAGTGATGTTTGGTTTTGGGTAATTCAGCGCATGTTTTGTGAAGGAAGAAATTGCACCTGGAACAATCATAAAATGGAGTGCAGATAGACAACATGCACCCATCGCAAGCTCTGTCATCGTGCCCTGTCATCTTGTCTTCTAACACCAGATTGTGGTCATGGTTGAAATGGCGTACCTCTGTAGCTACGCCGAGCTCATTCGCCTTGATAACAGTGATGGAAGACTCCGTAGCATCATCATCCACGCCTTCATTTTCTTGATCAATTATATGGTACAAGGAATCATCCTCCAGCACACATTTCGCATGGACCACAAAATTGCAATCTTCCTTCCAACAACTGTAACTCCCGTACTCCTTTTTCACTCGCTTGAAACAAATTTGGCAATCTCCAACTTCTACTTTCTCAAGGAAATACTTGTGGAGAAGAACATGGTCGTGTCGAGCGGCTTTGATCTTCGGGGGCAACAAAGTGCAAGTTTTATGGACTTGGAGGTGGCATGGAGGACATATATAGGAAACAAACTTGCCATCGGTGCCACATCCATCACAAATGAATGATGAATCATTTCTACAAAGCATGGTGAATGGGTGGTCATGATACGTATTAGCTTCAATAATTGGTCTGTGCGGACTGCATTCAAGGTGAATATCAAACTTGCAAGCCAAACAACGATACAGCAGTTTATCACCGTCGGCGTCATCCTTTTGGCAGATCTCACAAAAGAAACTGTTTTTTTGAAACTGAAGAAAGAGAGGGTGTGAACGGTGGCAGGGGAGACCCATTTCTGTGGGTAAGTTAAGAAAACAGTTTTGGTGAAGTATGACCTTACAACCAACAGAAACATAGAAGGGACCTATACACGAGTGTTGACACCATGAGCAGTGGGCTCTTTTGAGTTCATCCTTATGGCTTTTCAGGAAGATGAAGGGAAGTTCATACTCAGACATGTTTTCGCTATCAATTATCAAACGCGAAGAAGAGAGAACACATTTGACGCAGAGACAAAATCTGCACCATCCGGAACAAGAATAAAATAACAACTTACATTTTTCCTTGCACAGTGCACAAGCCCTCTTCTCTGCGTACAACTCTGGATGTGATTCGAAGTAAAGACCATCGTGCTGGGGATGGAAAGGGTGTGGGATAATAGAATCCGGTAATTGGGAACATTGGGGATGGAGGTGAAAGTTGCAGTGTAGATGACAAGTAAATCTGGAGTCAGATTCAGATATGAGTTCCCCGCACACCGAGCAATCAGCTTTCTCTTTCTCATCGCCTTGCGCTTCAACCAACACCAAGGGATGCCTATGAAGATCATAACGTTGAATCTGCTTCCCCTTGTCCAACTCCATCTCCATTTTTGAGCAGTGAATGTGATTTAGATGTTGAAACAAACAAGGAACAAAAGAAAGCAAGAAAGAAAAAAAGAGTTTTGTTTTTGTTGATGGATTGAATTGAATCAAATCGAATCGAATCTTCGACTTATTTATGCTCTTCTTTTTCCTGCCATGCACTCTATTCATTTCTTGAGTAATCACACAAAGTATAACTTTGGAATACATGATATTATAGTTTACTTTTGGAATCTAAATGCTTTAGATACAAGAAAAACAAACACGATTAACGTAAAATTCTTCCCCTCCTCTATTCTTTTTCCTTAAAATGAAGTAAAGAATTTTACGTTGTTTGTCTTGTTTTTTTGTTTGTCTAAAGCATTTTCACGTTGAAAATTTTATATATAATAATAATAAATTTATTTTTTAATGTTTATTCTATTTTGTTAAATTTGCCATTAATCTTTAAATTTAAATTTGAATGTCAACATTTTATTATCATTTTAATAAAAAAATAATGACTAAACTGTAGTAAATTTTTCGCAGCACAAGTATAATAACTCGTATGACGGTTATCATGTATTCCATTGTTAATCCACATAATATTGTATTCTAAATTTGTCTATAATTTTTAGAATAAATGGTTAAAATTTTCTGTTAACATTCTTCTCTCTCTTAGGTTGTGGGTTCAAAACGATGAATAAATTTTCCTTCCACGTCCCCAAGGTAAAAATTGTTTTAGAAAAAAAAAATTAAGTAGAACATAGAAGGGACAGATGGAGTCGTGACCTTCGCTCAAAATACATTAAAAACTTTTAAATATTTTTATATGGTCCTCATAAGTTTAAACATTTTAATTAAATCACTAACAAACGAGGTTGAATATTGTAACTGTTTAATGGTATATGAATTATTGTTAACATCTTGAATCATAATAAATAGGGCCATGAAAATAAATTTAAACCCTTAAAAAAACTAACGATTAATACTTCTTATACATGGAATCGTTTACAGATTTTATTATTAATTTTCAAAATGAAAACAATGTGAAGTTGAAAATGTAACTGCAATTGTAGACCAATCACTTTCTAATTTCTATGGTAGTTCTAATCACTATTTTTTTTAATTGAAATCCGCTAAATTTATTAAAGGAAAATATATCTGAAATTACAATGAAAGAATGAAAGTTTACAACTTAATAAACAAAACACCTAAATCCAGACATAATCATAGTAAACAAAACTAGCGTCTCGAGATCATAAGAGGACCATACAAGGAAAATGTAAGAACCTAACCTAAAGACTCAAAACAAAAGAAGGAGACAAACATTACAAAAATTGACGATGATAAGTAAAATCATCAACAAACAACATAAAAAGGCATATTACATATAATCACTCATTTTTGTTCAGGCTGTATAATATTATAACAGTATTGTTAATAGTGTTATTAAATAATATATATATAAGTAAAAAAAGTAAAAAAAGAGTAAAAAAAGAAGAAGAAGTGAAAGCATGTGGCCCTCATTGAGCCACGTCAACCCAGCCCCTCACTTTGCCTATAAAAGGCGGGGGGAGGCCATTGTCGGGTGATTGGGCAGTGCCCTTTATTCGCGGATCAAGAGCAATGCTCTCATCGGAGAATTATTTCTCGGTTGGCTCAATTCATCATTCGACTGAAAATCCTTTCGAGGTTCAATCGAGTTAGTTTTAGGTCATGGTGCGTAGTTCTTGGTGAGGGTCAGTCAAAGCTTTTCGTTTGAGCTTCTAGTTAGGTATATTCTTCATTTTTATTTATATTGTACTTTTCATTTTTATAATTTAATGAAATGTTAGTTAATTTAAATTTTGTTCTTACTTTTTATATTTAGTTCGTATGTTTATATATTCGAATGTATTTGTGCTTTAGATTAGTATTTATTTATGTTTTTGCTTTATATTTATATCGTATTTATTTATGCCATGTTATTATGCATCCGAGATATGTATTGTATGCAGTGTCCTTTTATTCGGGAATGAACGAGGCTAGTATCAGTTGTAGTGGTGGTGGTTCGAACGTTCATTCTCGAATAATAGGGCCCTTAAAATATACTCACTTATATAACCAAATTTCGGTTTAATTTGTCACTTTAATTCGCAAAATCCAATATTAACAAGGTGGTAATTAATTTGGTATCGATTTTCGGGCGTAGTGGGGGTGCGAAACCTTCCCCACTCGTAACCAACTCTCGAACCCAAAAATCTCTGGTTGTGTTTTCCGGTGTCCGGTCTACCTTACCCAAATGACCGGTGGCGACTCCCATTTTATTTAAATACACGATTTTTAAAGAAATCCCCTTTTAATAAAATATTTTCAATAAAAGGGGGACACCCTTGAACTTCGAATTTTAAAACGTCGCTACAGCATGGCGACTCCACTGGGGACATGATTTTTGTTTTTTACAAAAAAGAGAGTCAGGCTAAAAACAAAAAAACTTGCCACTTTATTAATATTGGAAGTTGCGAGTTAAAGTGACAATTAAGTTGATATTTGTTTTTAAATACGAGTTTATTTTAACGCATTTAAAAATCTGGCATATAAACCCGTTCGTTTAAGTGGGGGAAACGCTAGTGCTTTCGTGGGGATATTGTTCCTCCGTATGAGCCTAGTAAGTACCTTCGGGGCTCGATTACCTTATGTTTTCATGGGAATATTGTTTCTTCGCATGGAGATAGCAAAAGGGTCCCCCTTAATTGAACTCGGTTGAAATGAATCTATAATGGGTGGTGATCGAGGGCCTTGCTACCCTTAGTAGGGGACAACGAGGACCATTTGGGTACCTTCTTAGTACCAAAATTGCATATAGAGAACATAGAAAGCTCACCTCTTTTAGAGCCATGCGGATAACCTAGGTGTTTTAGCTAGAAAACAAATAGGGTTGTTTCTTTTGATGCTTTGTTTGTTTAATTTTTCGCTTTATTGCTTCGTTTATTTATTTTTTCTGTACTAACTTATTTCTTTTTGTATTTTGTATATGCTTTTGCATATCTTTTGCATTTACATATCTTTTGCATTTTCATGACATTAAAGGTGTTGATTCGCGAGTGGTCGCCAAATTAGAAATCCTTCATAATAGATAGAAGTTTTATGATCAGATGGGAAAGAATGAAAATTTGGGGTTATTTCCTAAATAAACACCAGAGACAATATGAGAGGGCTCATCCAAAGGCTTCAAGTTATACGTATCAAATGATACTCACGTCGGTGAAGAGCGACATGAGATACAAGAGTTGAAGAAGGAAATGGCCGAAATGATGAACATGATGTCAGCTATGGCTAAAAAGAATGAGTTTGTTAAACTGAAAGAAGAATTGAACAAGAACCAAAACATGAATCTTGAACAAGGCGATTTTAGCAAATATCTGAGTGTACACCCAACTGTGATTCGCATTAATAAACTAGTGGGAGGTATATTTGAGTCCAACTCCGAGAAAGTGGTAACAAATTCAAAAAAAGCCCGAGAAGTAAGAATCATGTTTTAATTCCTATAAAATACATCGAGTTACTTTTGATGCTTGTTGAATGAAATCTCATCACCCCAGTTCAGTCTGTGCCAAAGGAACCTCCTCATCCGAGAGGTCACAATATTTATGCCACATGCAATTATCATTTAAGAAGTTCAAGTCATACTATTAAGAATTGTGGAGCTTTGAAGAACAAAGTTAAAGATCTTATCAATGTAAGATTGTTGGGTTTTGAAGATGGAGAACCCAAGTTCTCTAATGATCCAACGATCACTAGAATTACCCGAGATGCAAAATTGAAGGAAAGTCAAAACCTAAGATAAGGTTCGAATCCCGATGTCTACTTCTCGACTGATGGCCACAAAACAAAAGTTAAGGGTCATCATTTTGATCCAATACCCATATCATATAGAGAGTTGTATACTCAATTGTTGGAAGCCCGGTTGGTGACTCCAATCTTTTTGACACATCTACAACCTTTGTATCCGGATTGGTATAACATTAATGATTATTGTGAGTTTCATCTCGGGGTATAGGGACACACAATTGAGAATTACATCACCTTTAAGCAACAAGTTCAAGCTCTTTTGGAACTTTGAAAGTGGGAATTCAGAACAAGGGGTCAACCTAGTACAGTAGTAGGCCGCTCATTGGAGTTAGAATCCAAGGCTAAGAATGAAAGTACGCGAGAAGAGGGGCACTCGCTCGAAAATGATGCTCAGGCAAGAAAGAGATGATTTGAGCAAGGAATTGAAAAGTTTGCGAGATAATTATCAAAAGCTTTACTGCGTGCTCAAGAATGCTGGTTTGGGCGATACTTTAGAGGATTGAAGAACAGTGTCATTAATTTGAAGAATGATTCAGAATATTGGAAGTGGAGAAGCAAGAAACGTGAAAATATAACCAGGCTATTGTCACGAAATTTGAAGGAAGCCGAAAGCCTGTGTAATGTTCTCAGGGATGAGCTAAAATGTAGCCTAGTTGCAAACAAGATTTTGAACGCGAGTATACAACAATGTGAGGAAAAATTCAATACTCTTAAGTTGGAAAACGCAGCACTAAAATGGCAAACAAATGAACTTAGGAGTTCTTTACGTACATACGAGATTTGCGTTGAAGCTATCAAACACATTACATGTGAATGAGTTCTTCATCTTCTTTTTGGGGTATAGCTCCGCACATAAGGCTTATAATTGTATGGATGAATCCAGAAAATTATCATATCATGGCATGTTGTCTTTGATGAAGATATGTTCCCTTTTATTGAAAAATACACTGCTCATGTCTCACATGAGTACAGTCAATACCCTTTACCTTTGTTAGTAAATCCAAATCGACTTGCTCCTACACAAGAAGTTGTGTTTGGTAGTACTCCACCTTTGAAGCATCAGTCTGCTCCCGGTCGAGGTGTGTCTAGTGAGCAGATTTTTTATCTTAATCTGGAGACACCAGCTTTGACAGAAATTTTATCTCTAAAACAGCCTACTCACGTCTGGATCAATTTGATCCAATGACAGCAATGGATGCTGATATTTCAGAACAACAATATAATTCACAACATGATTCGGGTTATTTTTCTACTGAGATCAATGAAAGGTCTCAGTTTATCTCTGAAATAGAGTAGAAGATGAGTTTCAAGCTATGTTAAATGAGGATGATGGTCAGTTCACAGATAGACATCATTTGTCAGAAGATAATGCTGATAATGGTTCAGTAGAAGATGTTCATATAATTCCATGAACAGGGGATACTCTTGTTGTGCCTGAAGGTAACATGCAATGACCACCAGAAGTAAGAATGGAATACAAAAGCCCAAGGTTTTTCATGTACAATCATCTGGTGAACCGAAAAGTATAAGGGAAGCCTTCGAGAGTTCTCATTGGAAAGCAGCTACGCGGGCTGAGTATGAGGCGCTTGTGAACAATAAAACATGGGATTTTGTTTCGTTACCAAAGGACAAAAGAGCTGTGAATTGTAAATGGATTTTCAAGTTCAAGAAAAATCCTAATGGTTCAGTAGAAAGATATAAGGTCAGGCTGGTTGCTAAGGGTTATCTTTCAGGAGCATGGTATTGATTTTACAGAGGTTTTTAGTCCAGTTGTGAAACCAGTTACTGTTAGAACAATATTGTCATTAGTAGTCACAAAAGGTTAGACATTGCGATAAGTAGATGTCAATAATGCATTTTTGAATGGTGATTTAATGGAAGAAATCTATATGACACAACCACCGGGCTATGAGCAGGAAAGTTTACAAGATTTAAAGGTTCCTCTAGTTTGTAAGTTAAAAAATGCCATTTATGGTCTAAAACAGGCTCCAAGGGCCTGGTTTGAGAAACTTAAGCAATATTTGGTGTCTAATGGGTTTTCAGCTAGCAAATCTGATTCTTCTCTTTTTGTTAAAAAGACTAGAAGTTCATTGATTTACTTACTGGTGTATGTCGATGACATAATTTGGATTTGTTGCAGAAATATGGTTTTGATAATGCCAACAGCCTTCCCACACCTGTGATTACAAACTGTAAGATATCAATGCATGATGGTAGTCTAGTAAAAAATGCTATTGAATTCAGAAGTGTTGTAGGTGCACTTCAATACATAGTGATTACACGCCCGAACATAGCCTTTTGTCGTCAACATAGTATGTCAATTTATGCAAACACCTCATGATACACATTTGAATGTTGTAATATGGATTCTTAGGTATCTAAAAGGGACACTTGAATATGGTTTAAGGTTCTCTCCTCATGAGAGTATGAGCATTACAGAATTTGCTGATGCAAATTGGGGCACTAACTTTGATGATCGTCGATCCACCATAGGGTTTTGCATTTTCTTTTGTGGAAATCCTATGTCTTGATGGTCATGCAAGCAACAAGTGGCTGCTCGATCCACGGCAGAGGTCGAGTATCAGAGTATGGCTTGTGCTGCAGCTAAAATCATGTGGCTTTATTCTTTGTTTGCTGAGTTATATGTCACTTTTGATGGGGTTCCTACGCTGTGGTGTGACAACACGAGTGCAGTGGCTGTTTCTACCAATCCATTGTTATATTCGAAGTTCCAACATGTGGAGTTGGATTTATTTTTTGTTCGAGAATAGGTTGGCTCTAGAAGGTTGTAGGTGAATGAAATACATGCTTACAAACAGGTAGCAGATGCTCTTACTAAGCCTCTCTTAGCATCATCCTTTCACAGACATCGAGTCAAGCTTTCTATTGTTCCCATGCAATAGTTGGCTACATCGGCTTTAATATAACAACCTGAATGATGACTATTAGCCTTTCAGAGAGGCTAAGCAAGAAATACAAGAAAGAAGCAATGACATGAAGATTGTACCACCCAAGCGCATGAAGTGGCTCAACAGGTGGCGGACTTGGCTAACAAAGCAATGCCATTAAGTCAAAGTATGAATTCAGCATTAGACCACGAAAGAAAGTTGTCTCGATTTTTGAACAAAGTTAAGAGGTTGGGTGTTAGGGTTCATCAGTATCTGTAAGGCTTAGAAAACAACATCTGATGTAACAAACCTTTCTGTTTAATGAAAGTTATTCTATGGAGATCACTTTTGGAATTAATACCTTATTGTATACATGTTTATATTTTTAGCATCGCGTTACACTGCATTGTATTTTAATTGCACATTTAATAACATTGCACTACCTCCTAGGATCTAAGATTTTTGGGTTTCAATGGCAGTATTCGAGAACCAATTGAAAGAAAGAATGAAATCAACATAGAAGTCAAGACTCAAGTAGTTAGAAGATAGACTCGAGAAAGAGGTTAGGAAGAGATGAAGAGTTGACATCTTCAAGGCAAAGAAACTTTGTCTAGTCCTTGATTTGGTCATCCCGCCTGATTTTAAGGTCCCCCAACTTTGAGAAGTATGATGACACTAGCTGTCTTAAGACTTGACTTCCTATAGTTGTGACCAGGGTAGTACTTGTGATTTTCACATGGGGGCATCAGGACATGCCACCAAGAAGTGTAGGGCATTACTAGAAGAAATTAAGAAGTCGGTCAGCGATGGAGTCCTAACACTTGATTTAATCTAATAGTGGAAAACAAGGGAGATAGGGTAAGCTTACACCGTGCTAAAAAGGCCAGGATGACTTGAAATCCCTATTGTTTGGTTTTCTTATCTTTTCATGAAGATGTTACTTTGATTCCCCCATATTTCAGTTTCTCCTTTTTGAGAACTATGCACAGAACAAACCCTATGACTTAAGCCCTAAAGTAGTAGGGACATTTTGTAAAGACGCATGTCTATTATTTTTTGTCAGAAATGAAAATCTCATTTTTCTTTATTCATGTTTAGAAAATATTTTTGCATTCTTTGATTCTTTAAACATTTCATTTGTTGTTATGGGGTAGCTTTTGTTTTCCATACACATATACACTTATTTTTGAAAAGGACATATATATGTATATATCATTTTACCCGAACCTTGAATTTTAATTGCAAGAGTATCTTTGATCCAAAGATCAATTTCAAGTTGCTTATGTTTATAAGGAATTTAATGTTGTGAGGATATTGCAAATGCGAGCATCTGATTATTTATTTAGGCCAACGAGGGAACAAAACGAGTGTTCAGGTAATGGGTAGATCCCATTTAGTGATTTTCTTCTTAGGCATTTTTCGTTTAAGATCCTTGAGTCGAGTGTTGACCCTAAACTTCTACCCCTTGAAGACTTTCTCTGGATGTCTATGAATGGGACGACGAATGACATTCTTTCACTTTTCAAGGAGAAAGAAATGAGGCATGATACATTGGATGCAAGGGCCATGGAATCATAGGAAAGAAACGGTTGAAGGGAAATTAATGCTTAAGGAGACAAACAAATCAATTTAAAAAAGCTAACTAGAAGGCCGGAGCAATCAAGAATGAGAGCACTAAGTTTAACGGTGCAGTAAAGAGAAAGCAAGATACACATGTGAAATTTTCCAGTCAATTTAGAAAAGCCGTGAAGAATTGATTAAGTTCGAGCAGAAAATACATCAAAACTACTCGGGATACAGTATAGTCCAAAGATATACATTCCTAAAATTAGAAGAACGAAAATAAACTTCAGACTGAAAACCCAAAAATAAGCAGTCTAGAGCGATCCGAAGAATAAAGAGAAAAGAATATTTTGTCTGAGCATGTTAAGCACGAGAATGAGGCTTTAACTAGAAGGAATGAGTAAGAAACTTCTACGTAATCCTCAGTGCAATTAAATATCAATTTTGAAAACTTGGAGGATCAATCACCTTTGAATAAAAAGCGAGCATCAATATCTAACCAGGATGCAAGTCGATCCGAAGTTATAAAAGAAGGAAATGAACTATAAGGTGAAAACCAAAAATGGGCAGTCTAGAGCGATCCAAAGAATAAAAGAGAAGAAAATATTTCATATGAGTATATTTAGGTCAAACAAATATAGAAATACAATTTCACTTAACCGTTACCTATGGCCTACACTACAAGCCTACAAATACTATTCTGATCATACATGGATATCTATGTTGGATGAGTCTGTCTTCAGATTACATTCTGCCTATAAGGGTTAACCTTTCTTCAAGGAATATCAAACTTCAAGTGTCTGATCGACACCAAAATGAGGGAATGATGGGGTATGGTGAGCTAGTGAGATTAAGAGAGCCACCTAAAATGGGTTAGAAATTAGGTATGAGAATCGTTCCTCTCAGAAGCTGTAACAACGGAGTTGCCACCACTCCTTTTTATTATATTAGGCGGACCGGAAACCTAAAAAAACAAACCAGAGATTACAAAATCTCAAGGGTCCGAGGGCACGGTTACGTGTAGGGAATGATTAGCACCCCCATCACGCCCGCAGAACGACACTTACTTGATCACTAATATTTTCCTTCTAACCCAGATGCGTGCATACAGAGATTAATGTAAAAATCCACAGAGTTCTAAAAATGACCTAAATTCACTCACGGCTGAGTAAACCCCGATCATTTTAGACACAAAGGGATTAAGACATTATTCCTTAAAATCTGAAAATATAGTATCACATAGGAGTTTCGACCGTTTCCCAACGGCTAGGAGAAGACCGAGTTAACCCTAATTGAGAAAATATCTTATTTTTCATGTTGCAATAAAAATTCATTTTTTGAAATGATGTTTTATGTTCTTTTTGACTTTTTATGTGTGGTTTAATTTTTAAAGTTAATTATTATTAGAAGAAGAATGTGTTTAAAGAAACTAATCCTAAAAACTTTATTGCTTTTCTAAGAATTACCTAAAGAGTTCTATTTACAATTAAAGATAGGAAATTATTTACCTTTTTATTAAAATAATTACCAAGTTAATTTATATTTATCATTATTTACAATTAATGAATTATTTACCTTTTTAAGAAAAATTAACTTAAGGGTTTTATTTAATTATCTACAATTAAGGTGAGGTGGAAAATATTTAAGATATCTATTAGTAAGAGGTATATTATTTTAGAAGTCTAAATCTAGATATTTAATTAAACCTTATTATTGATAATTAAATCTTGCAAGAGAAAAGATCTAAACTATTAATTAAGGAAACTAACCTATAGAATATATACAAATTATTTGATAGTTTTTCTTTTAAAAGAATTAATTATTAAATGATTTATTTACCCTAATATTTTACCGAATTAAAATGCATGAAGATGAATTAAAGAACATGATAAATATATATGAATCAACTAATGAATAAAAGTGCATCAAAAATAAAAAGAACCGAATTAAAACAATAGAAGGAAAAGAAATTGCAAACAGTGGATCGAATTGTGAACTCATCGGCGAAGGGTACGGGCTAAACGACGTCTCTGCTGCTACTGCCACCGTCGGCCGTCGGTTGCTGCGAGCGACATGCTGCCGCTGCTGGTTGCCGATCACTGCTGGCCGCCGGTGGCGTGCTACGGCTGCCTTCTTCAGTAATGGCGTCGACTTTCACGTTGGTGACACGAGATTTTCCATGAACTTCAGTTTGGTGAGGACTCATACCTCTTTTCTTCCTTACCCGAGACCAAGTATCCAAGAAAACAAAAGAGTAAAAATGAAAATATATGGAGACAAAATTTAGGTAAAAATATCTCAGATAAACTGCTTGTATTGCTCTTCAATTTTTGTATTACAGTTGCTTGTGTGTTTCTCAATGTGTGGTGTGTATGTGAATGTAGCCTATTTATAGGCTTCAAGAAACCCTAAATCAAAAACCCTAAAAGCATATTCCCTACTTATGCTCAACATTCTTGGAAAGGGAATAATGTCATTACTTGGGCATCAAACTCTTTCCTTACATTCAATATGAGTTAGAACAAATAGGTAAATGTATAAACTTGAATTTAATTACAAATATTCAATAAAATAATTGAAAATTTGTAATAAACTCAAATATTCAATAAAATGATCATATTTTGAGCTCCCAACATCCGATTGAGGCGTTTCAATATGCGTTGGAAAGGTAATCGAAAGATGGTCAATACTTAAGAAGGCACCTTGACCCAAAAATGCTTGGATCCTATCAGAAATTTGCCATGAGTCCACAGTGAGAATTCCTTGCGCATCACTTGACTTTCTATACTTGTTGGATATGATCTCTTATAATCTTCCCATATCTGAGATGGTTGGGATCTTGCGTGATCTGATTTGCTTGATAAGATTGATTCGTATTTAATCCATTTTTCTTTGCTTGCAAGGCATGACCGATGATATGGCGGCTTGGTAGGGATTCATATAGGAAGAGTATTGCACAAGAAAAGCTAGGGTTTCTTTGCGTATGGGGCCTAATTGGGCCCATTGTACATGGTTTCTTTTTAAGTTTTGCATTTTATATATTTTTTGGGCTTTTGTATCGTATATACATGGGCGGACAAAATAGGTGACTACAAAAGCCTAATAGATCGCAAAGAATACACATATGTATATATCATCACAACAGTCAAGATATTTTAAACATACGCTTTATTCGTGTTGATCTTTGTCAATTTGAAGCAAATGTGCTATTGCATTTGATATTTCAGGGCCGAACACTAGTTTTAAAAAATGTTTGGCATTTTTCTCCAAATTTTGATATTTATCATTTTCTCCAAACATTAGTTTTCAAAATGTTTGGCATTCTCTCCAAGTTTTATTTTCGAAATGATTGTAATATTTTCAAAATTGCATTTTATGCGTTACTTACAATGAGAATCAAAGCAAGGAACCTAGAGTTGGTTTTCGCCAAGATGCTTCAATGAGTTCGATAAGGAAGATTAAACTTACAAATAAGTCCAGGGAGTGGAGACATTCTGCTCGCCCTAATTTTGAAATAGACGAGGACTCTACATGTTGGGTCAAAAATAAGAAAATAGCTGAGCCCTAGGATTAAATGAGGGAAGGCTGATGATAAGAGTCCCCGTATAAGAATAATATAGGGACCAGAAGCAGATTGGTTACAAAGAAAGGTTGTAACCCTATAAGACGAGAAATATACTCGTATGAAAGATTTGAAAGCGTATTGCTAGTTCAAATTTGAAATGATTGATAGGATGAAGATTTAAGAGCACACAACGAAGAAATAAACAGAAAAATAAATTTGGGAATGACCTTTTAGGGAATAGGAGTTATTTGAGTAGCTTTGAAATTGTTGCAATTCATGCATCATATATAGTTAGACATACCTATGTTAGGAGCATGCTAACTTATTTATCGTAGCATTCTGCTTTATTTTAAGCAGGTGTTTAAATATCACCAAAGACTTTGATTTGCAACTTTATGTTAAAGAGGTAGGTTCTATTGAAGATTTCTATTGGTAGCTATATTGGTGTGAATCCAAATGTTGGTAGCCATGTTAGCGTGAATCCAGACGTTGGTAGCCGTGTTGGAGTGAATTCAGACGTTGGTATCCATGTTGGCGTAAATCCAAACGTTGGTAGCTATGTTGGCGCAAATTCAGACGTTGGTAGCCATGTTGGCGCGAATCCAGATGTTGGTAGCCATGTTGGCGCGAATCCAAACATTGGTAGCCCTGTTGGCGCTAATCCAGATGTTGGTAACCATGTTGGTGTGAATCTAGATATTGCTAGCCATTTTGGCGTGAATCCAGATCTTAAGTCTTTCGGGCCATCAGTAAGTCCTTCAGGCATGATGCTAACCTTATTGTGATGTCAAGACGGGTAGAAATTGGGGCATTATTTTAAGGGATATTTGTAGCCATTTTGGTGTGATCTAGATCTTAAGTCCTTCAAGCATGACGATAAGTCATTCGGGCCATCACCTGAAGAATCCACTCAGGACTTCAAGACTAATGCTTCAAGATTTCAAGACTAGAAGTTCTATATAGGGAGAACTCTCAGTTTGAAAAATCCATTTAGGACGCAGAAGGTTCTATATAGGGAGAGCCTGCAGCGTTGATGGTGGAAGGAAAAAAAATCTATATAGAAAGGACTTGCAGCCCAAAGATTTTACCTAGGACAAGCAAAAATTCTATATAGTGAGAATTTGCTTTTCCAATGAGCCAGTCAGAAGAAGAAAGAATAGTTCTATATAGGAAGAACTTGAAACCTTGAATTTCTAATTTGAAGATGTTGTCTTCTCCAACAGATCCTCCATTTTGAAGATTGAAGTTTGAAGAGTTAGCCGAGGAAAAGACAAAAGTTCCTGAAGAACCTGTGATTCTAAAGCCAATGACAAGGAGATAGGGCAAAAATGAGTGCCTTTGATATTTGCTTTGTTCTCGTTTCACAAGAACAAACAATGAGGGGCAGCTGTAATCACTCATTTTTGTCCGATTTGTATAAAAAGTATTGTTAATAGTGTTATTAAATAATATATATATATAAGTAAAAAAGAGTAAAAAAAGAAGAAGAAGGGAAAGCATGTGGCCCTCATTGAGCCACTTCACCCCCACCCCCTCACTTTGCCTATAAAAGGCGAAGGGGGGGGAGGAGGCCATGGAGAGCCGTGGTTATTACCACAACTCAATCGCGAATAAGGAACGGTAGATGTAATCGCGTATCCAAATTCAGTTCGAGGGTCCAATACAGGGAGATCAACATCATAATGAAAGGAACGCCATCTTGATCAGTCGTGGCGTCGTCAGATCCAACCCTAATAGAAAATCAAAACAAAAAAGAGAAAAAATATGTCAAAAAGAAGAGAAAAAACGTACCAAAAAGTAAAATATGTCGTACCACAAGAACATAATAATTTATTGAAAACTAAAAAACAAACTAATAGTATCGAATAGTAGATCTGGTGGTCGACAACCAATACTAAAATTAATTACTGGCCACCGATCAAATGAATCGAACAAAATTGAGAGCGACTAGGGTTTTCGTATTTTAGCAGAGTTTTAAATACTATTTGGATTGGTGCAATCCCACGTATATTTATACTTGAAAAACAAATCAGCATTTAATGACACTAATTAAGATATATATTATTAGTTAATGATTTTTTTAATTATCTAACACTAATTAAGGTATGTATTATTAGTTAATGATTTTTTAATCGCTTTGTTATTATTTTATTAGAGGTCATTAATTTATTAAAGAAAATTACATATAGACATATTAATTCAGACGTTGTTAATTATTTAACGACGAAGTGTTTGATATGACAAAAGGTGACTAGTGGTAAGAGTTCTGTTAGCCAATGATAGTCGAAGTACGAGATTGATACAATTCAGTAGTTTAAGGACCAAATTAATAAAATTAAAAAGGAGAGACACCATTATTGATTTTGGAAGTAAAGCTAAATTGATGAAATTAAAAAAAAAAACATTACTGACTTAAGATTACTATATTAACAAAATTAACCCTTAAATCTTTTATGCTACACTATTTGTTATTATTCTCGTACATCACTTACATCAGTTTTAGTTGAAATAAAAATGTTACTCTATTTGTTATTATTCTTGTACATCACTTACATCAGTTTCGGTTGAAATAAAAATGTTTAACTATGGAGTTATAAATAGAATAAATTGTGTTGGAAGGGTCGTCCCTCATAACAGATTTCTATAGTATTTAATCTGAAATAATCAACCTACGACGATGGTTAAAAAAATCAACTACTAAAACCAAAGTTTTGATTTAATAGTAGTAACGGAACATATAAGGAATCGACGGGACCATGACTCCCTCCTAAATAAAATTTAAAAATTCTTTAGAATAAATATAGTCCCAATAATTTTAGATGTTTTGCATGCTCTCAATAAATTTAAAATTTATAATTAATCCACCAACAAACTAGGTTGAGTTCCGACGCTTTAATAATAAATAATTTGATTTTAATATCATAAATCTTAATAAATAGGACCGTGAAAATGAATGTATGTAAAAATGAAATTAATTGCAACACGTAATGCTTCTTATGCATGGAAGCTTATCGAGATTTTATGATTATTTTTTTTTTCTAAAATTGAAGAAGAGTGTGAAATTGAAAGAGTAGGTGCAAATTTATATCAATCGCCTTCTGTGGCAAATTCTAAACACTATTTCATCATTTGATGCAACCCCTACGTTTATTTATACTCAAAAAAAAAAAAAACAAATCAGCATTTAATGAAACTAATTAAGGTAATTTTCGAACAATTCCGTTTCATTACTATTATTGTTTTTTTATACGTCCGAAGTATAATCCCTCAAATCCTTGAATCAAAAGTTATTTTACGCTGAGTACTTAAACCTTTGGTCTTTACAATATAACACTAATTGAATTAAAACTCAGTCAATTATCATAAATATGATTAGTTAATGATTATTCATTTACTATTTCAACTGTTTTACATTTTAACAATTATTTTTACTAAATAAAAAACCCATTAATTATATGTGTGGATTGATGAATTACCGTATTAAGAAAGCTTTTTGCATTGAATCGCATGTTTTTTATAACTACAATTATTTGATTAATCTAGATCAAATACGATATTGTTTTATTATAGGAGCGATCCTCATGATTTAGTTTTGCATCACAATGTCAGACTTTGAACACTTAACTTCACTTAAATACCTAATATCTTATCTTACTAGATTAACAGGTAATTGATTATGTGTTTATTAATTTTAAAAACACTTCAATTTTTTTTGTTGCCCTCTTGGTTCTCAAGGTTTTGTCGTGATAAATCTAAACCGACATGTATCGCACACACGACTTTGGTGGGTAAGTCTTCCAACGGATATTTTCTGCATACACAAGACCTCGAACTTAAGACCTACTTAAACACTAGCAAGCTGCTTACCACTTGAATTAATCCGTTGGTAAAACACTTCAATTCTTTAACCATGTTTAATGGCACTTATCAACATTTCCATAAATAAAGAGTGATTAATGCAATATTTTTATTTGAAATCAACAAAAAATCATATTTTAAAAGTGTAGGCTTTCTTAAAATAGGTCTGCGACCACGCAAATTGAGGTTTATTTAATTAACAATTTTAATGAAAGAATTCAACCTTATTTAATGCATTACTTTTACCAATTTCAAAATATTAATTATATTTTATTATTATATATGAATAAATATTTTATACATCCACAATATAATAAAAAATCCAATTATGATATAATAATTTATTAAAATTATAATATTAACACATCACAATCACATCATTATAATTATACTTTTGCTTTCAAAAAATATATATAATTATACTTTTGGAAATTACTTTTTATTTCATTATTTGTGCATAAAATAGTAATTATATAGTAAGCTTTTGAACCTTGCACATACTAGCTTTCTTTTATATATATATATACACACACACATTGCCTCAAAGTGCTTAATTCATATGAACTTGACAAAAGTATCATGGGAATTGCTTTGCCTCTTTCGCATCTCAGTCTTCTTCTTCTTCTTTCAATCTCCTTGAACCATGTCGGCCATCGCGTTTCCGCCGCCGACACCTTAATCCAACTCCAATGCCACAATGCGGAAGTCCCCTCGACCTGCATCCAATGCGTAAAATCCGACCCGCGGAGCCAGTCAGCTGATAAAGTAGGCATCGCTGCTATCACCATAACATGTCTAAGCAACAACGCCAAGACCTTATCGAACAACATGACGGTTTTAGCTTCTTCCGCGCACGACAAGAACGTGAAGATGGTATTAC
Source organism: Hibiscus mutabilis (assembly GCA_019671005.1). Taxonomy (NCBI): domain Eukaryota; kingdom Viridiplantae; phylum Streptophyta; class Magnoliopsida; order Malvales; family Malvaceae; genus Hibiscus; species Hibiscus mutabilis. The sequence goes on along the minus strand of CM033712.1, from coordinate 74,086,597 downwards.
AGAGCTGTGAGAAAGGGTTTTTCGTGGCAACAACCGATCTGGCCAATGCGACGAATATGTTGGGGAACAAAGATTACGATAAAACGAATGGTCTCGTGTTTGCAGCGCTGAGACAAGAGGTAGACTGCAAACAATATGCTTCGGAATGTAAGGTTACGGTTCCTGATCGTATGGTTTATGATATGAGGGTTTATGAAGAACTTTCTGATGCTGCAATGAGAATAATTGATAGGTTTTAGCGGCCTATCTATTCACTTGTTATTGCGGTTTGTGGGGCTAAAAATTGAAGGAAAAAATAAAATAAGAAAAAAAATAATATTAAATATTTTATCTTCTCTTTTCACTTCCCACTATTATTATTATTATTATAACCATCTATATTCAAGATTTAAACTCTGAGCATGCTTAAAAAATGTAATGTTTTATCTTATTAAATCAATCATAGTTGATATTATTCTTCATTCATTCATAATTAACACCAACTAATTACTTATCTGAATTTTATATTGTACACAAGTTGAATTTGAAATAAAATAACTTCAAATCATTTTAAAGTCAGGTTAAACAAATATTCACTAATTGGCCTAATGGTTAAAGATGCTCATATTACCTTATCTTGTATGAGTTTGAATCTCGATATGAGAATGTAATACCTCCTTAATTAATAAAAAATGGATTAAACAATAAAACTTTTATTTAAATTTAATTATAAAATATTTTGATAATATATTTTGCAATATTATATATACAACAATGAAATAAGTTGTCCTGGGTGAACTTGAATTTTTCTTGAAACCATGTCACTACTTGACCTAATGGTCTATTGAATTAGAGATGACCATGAGTCGGGTTTTTAGTCGAATCGCATTCGACTTAAAAATATAACACCTCCATCCGAACCCGACTTTGTCCCATAAAAATAAAAAAATATTATTTTTATTTGATAAAAGAGAGATTTCATTGAAAACTACAAATAGAGAAGGACATTATAATAATGATTCTATTTTTATTAGATAAAATAAGGAGATAAATAAAATATAGAAAATAGAGAGACATTATAATAATTATACTTAAATATTTAGAATAAAATTAAAGTATTATTTCAGGTCGGTCCGGTTGGATATTTTTTACCTTAATTCCAAAATTCGACCCCACATTATCCTAAAAAACTCAACCTGACCTGAATCCAATTTTTTTATAGGGTCGGGTCAAAAACCGTCGGGTTTGAGTCAAATGGTCATCGCTACATTCTCAATCTAATTTGTTTCATTCAAAATGTCAAGACTCAAACATCTGACATTGTTTAAGATATATAGTGTATAATCTTACTAGATCAATTGATTGTTGTACATTTATATTCTAAATTAATATATGTACATTTAAATTTTAGAGACAATATTATTAAAAAACAATTATAAAATCTGAATATAAACTGAAAAATAAAGATATACTATGAAATAACAAAATAAATAAAAAGGCCAAGAGCCGACGTGTAGGGCCGGGGAAATCTAAAAACGTGAAAAAGAAAAGCGCTATTAAAACCGGGGCCATGCCGCCAGTCCACCTTGGCTCTTGAGGACTCCGCCGAGTTATTATGAGATCTCATTCTCCTCGGCTACTCGACAATCTCAGCTACGTGATTCACACCGCCGCCAACTTGTCTTCATCAAATATTTCAATTTCTTCTTAGGAAACACCATACTCGGCCAGCCCTTTCCTGCTTCGACCCGATCCGCCGGTCCAACTTTAATTTATATATTATATAATTTAAATTTAAATAAAACGGTAATTATAATTGAACTTTAATTTGAGTGGTGTGAATAAAAGTGAAATTTTTAATAGTTTAAAAGTGATTATAAAATAGTATATGTTTATAGATATTTTTAACTTTATGACAATACACACCTTGAGATAAAACGATTGAACCTGAGTCTTATAAGATGTACATCATTAATTTTTTCACTGGAATTACTTACTGTGTTTTAATTTTTTTTTTTACAAATTTTATCTAATTCTAATCCTATTTAGAGAGAAGAAAAAGAGAATTCTAAAAAAAAGAAATGATACTCTTAATACATTTAAAATTTATGACCTAAAAAATAAATAAATAAAAATAAATAAATTGACCAACAGGCCAAATTTACTTTCTCACTTATAAATAGATTAAGTTATGAGCTCAAATATAACCTTACCTTATGTTGTAGTTTTCATTGAAAAGCACCATATAATTTGCACGGGGTAAGACTGTCTTTTGCCACACTCAGGTGTTCACGTATTTGTCACGTGACACGCGCGCGCTCTAGAAAATAATAGTGAAAGCTGTGTCTGGTTATTTAAAAACAGTCCAAGTCAAACATCGAATGTAGAGATAGGCAGATAGGCGAAAGAAAGAGTTTTTAATTGAGTTTTATATTATTATTCTTATTATTTTTAATTTATTAATAAGTTTTTTTAGAATATAATTCATTAATAAGTTTAAAATTATTATAAAAATTCATTTATTAAATCCGATAATTAAATTATTATTAACAATTATTTTGAACATCATTGTTGATATTTTACAAATACTTTTCACCATTTTATGTATAATCTCCATCAAATCAGACAATTCGCAAATTAAAATTTCCAAAACAATCTCTTTTTTTTATATCCATCACCTACCTCTCCAATCTTTGCACATCATTTTTCTCATTATTTTTTTCGATACAAAATCGACCAATATTTTATATTATAATATAAATTTTAAAATTTGAACCAACATAAGATAAAAACAAATAAATATTTTTAACTACTCGATTAATTAAATTTCTCAACATTGTAACGAAAATTAAAATAAAAACAAACCTTTAATTTCCTTTCAAATCCATTGTTTCTCATCATAACTTGTTATATCTAAATTACTGTTAATATGGCTTAATCAAATTCTTAAAGGGGCTAAAAGATAGCATTGACATGGATCAGTAACAAAGAAGGACGGCCATAAAAATACCAGAATCACTTGGTTGGTATATCGGGTGATTCTGAAGATGTGCAATATGTTTATTTGTACTATTTTCTTTCAATAAGTTAAGAGAAATTTTTAATAAAGCATGTATTAATTTGTTTCAGTATAATTTTTCATCTTAAATAAAATCATGTTATTGATAAAAAAAAATATGTTTGTACAGTGTCTCAAGAAAAAAATTAAAATAAATTAAGTTAAATGTTTGCAATGGAAATAAAACACATGAAAAATTAAAATGATATTACACTTATACATTTTGAGTCTCGACTTATTTATTTTGTTTAAAGCCAGTTAACTACACACACAACAAGTCAATAAATATTTAAGTTTTTAAAATTGAAGACTCCATCTTAATAAATTATACAAAACCCTTAAATGTTTTTTGAAAAATTACATGTACATTTTATGATCCATCCAAAGATGAAGCTTAGTCAGGCCTTAAAAAGTCTTGGCCCATCCAAGAATTTTAAAATTTAATAACTAGTCCTCTAATTTTTTTTGAAAATTTTAATTTGTCCCTCTCAAATTTTTAGAAATTCATATTAAAAATATTATTTGTTTAATATTGTTAATTAAATTTTCTAAAATTTTAATTTGGTCCCTTTAATTTTTTAGTTTAATAACAATTTAAATCATTATAAATTTAAGTTTTAGATAAATTAAGTATTGTCCCTCAATTTTGAGCTTAATTACTTAATAAATTCTTATATTTTTAAAATTAAGTAACTTGGCCCCTCCTGATATTAGACCCTGGCTCCGTCCCTATATCCATATTCGAAATTTTTCGCTCTCACTCTCAATAATGTTATCTCTAAGGTTCAAACCTGAAGTCCTTGAAATCTTTAATTTGTCCATGTGGTATTAATGAATATATTAATGATTTTTTTTTTGTTTTTACATACATTATTTTTTAAAATTTGTTTAGATTTTTATAAATCTTTTAAGATTTCTATAATTATTAAAATTAGTATACTTTTTTAAAAAAATTAATTTTTAATGAACTTTTAAAAATAGATTTCAGTCGTGTCACATTAATAAGTTTAACAATAATTAATATAAATAAAATTTTAAAATTGACCAAAAAATTATAATTAACAAATTTAATTAATTCTGATTTATATATAGACTCAATTAGTTTATAATTAAAAATGATGATTAATTTAATTTTTTAATACAATTTGAAAACGTCAAAAAGATATTTAAACTTAAAAAATATATAAAATTTGTCGGGTGTGTTGTGTACTTTCGATTTGCTTTATAAAAGCATTAGCATATCACTTTCACGATGCTATTATCATATATTTCTCATTTGTTCTCGTGCTTCCTCTCCTATAGCTTTTGCAATGGCCTTTTCTCTCATAAGATCAGCCGCCGCAGCCACCACCACCGTCTCCGCCTCCGCTCGCTCTGACCGCTCTCTCTACCCCTACGATCATCTCAAGGTCATCATTTTACTCCGATCAACACCGTATATAGCTTTCAAAAGAAGTGAAACGATTTTTTTCTTGTATTCTCTTTTCCCCGGTTTTTAAAGGAAAACAAATATTAAGAGCTGAGGTGAGCTAAGCTAAGCTAAACTTAAGCTGAATGATTGAATTTTGGGTTATTGCTATTTTTCTAGAACGTTTTCTCGGTAACCAAACGGAGTACTAATAATTGCAATAAATATTTCATCCATTTTTTAAATCTGTTTGGGAGGTAGACATTGACTTTTTTTAACTTTGTTATGTTTCATTTTGTTTGATCGGTGACTGAGGCTTATTTGTTAAGTCGTTTTTGTTATGTTGATGAGTTTATGAAATTCTGAATACTCGCGTAAAATTATTTTTTATTAAAATTAAAATTAAAATTATTTTTTTCATTGTTATTTTATTGTTAGTTGGCAATGTAAACGCACGTATTATTGAGAATCTGGATGTTAATGCGATATTATTTAGGTTTCAAGCATTGATTTTGGTGGAAATTTCAACTCCTTTTTCGGTGCTGCAGTTTCAACTAGATGTTCTTCCTTACAGTTGAGTTATAACTATTGGTTGTTCAGTTTTTTTTATTGTTTATTGTGAAAAGTTTTGGTCTTTTCTCTGACATTGACGGTTTTAAAAACTTAGGAAATGCAACTCAAGGAGTATCCAACCCATCAAAGCTACCGCTACTGAAATTCCACCTACAATTCCAAGTAAGAATTGTAATTTTTTAATCTAAGTTTTTTTAATGCTTGGGAGGGTAACAACTAACAAGGGTGGAAAAGGACATTTAATTATTTTGATCTTAGTTCGGAAGTTGTATGCGCTGATGTTCTGCTCTTGGCTTGTTTACTAACTTGTTCAGGGTCACGGAGCAGCGGGAGGACGAAGATTGGAATCAATGGTATGTTCTCTTTACTTGATTAAAGGTTTTCTCTTCTTTATTTGAGGGTTATATGCAATTGTGCATCTTTAATCTCCATAGAAACTATTTCTATTTAGTTATGGTGCGCATTTGAGTGGTTGCAAGTATGCTTGAAATTAGAAAAGAACTAGCGTCCCATTGTTGTCAAATGTAGTAAGTGTAGAACTGTGGATTCTGGTTTAGTATTGTAGGCTTGAGCTATCCAATCTTATTAGACTATACATGGTTGAAAAGTTTCAGAAGCCATACGTGCTAAAGTGGAACTTGGATCGATACTTACATTGTCGTTAACGTTAAGTTAGCTTTGGCCTATCATGTATTTTGATGTGGGTGGAGCTAAAAACATTTTTGGGATATTGCTGGATGGGCTTGGTAAGCATGTGAACTAACATGGGAGAGAACTAGAATCCTGTTAAAGTAATTGTTTTTAAGTCATGAAGTGTAAACCAAGTTGATTTTTGATTTACCTTGATTCAAGTCTCTGTTGCTCTATGTAGCTTGATTTACTATGACAACCTTTGCAGGTTTTGGTCGGATTGGAAGGTTGGTTTTACGCATAGCAACCTCAAGGGATGATATTGATGTGGTAGCAGTCAATGATCCTTTTATTGATGTTAAGTACATGGTGAGCATGTCCATTTACACGTTTAGATTTTGGTCTTTAACCTTGTTTTACTATTCATCTTGTTTGGCCTGGTTAATCAAAGATGTCAACAATTCTGAACATGTGCATTGTCTTAATTATTTTTTTTATCCAGGCTTATATGTTCAAATACGATTCAACTCATGGACCCTTCAAGGGAACCATCAAAGTTGTGGATGAGTCCACCTTGGAAATTAATGGCAAGCAAGTACATGTTGTGAGCAAAAGGTATTCTGGAGATTTTGTCCTTGAATGATTGATTGGGATTTGAACTAGCTTCTCTTAAACGTGTTGTTCTTATGGAATAAAATATGCAAACTACAACATGAAATTTATGTTATTTGGTTTCATTAAAAAATGCTACTCCATTAAAATATCTTAGCTTGAAATAACATATAAATAATATCTACCAGGGACCCTGCAGAGATCCCTTGGGGTGATTATGGCGCTGAGTTTGTTGTTGAGTCATCTGGTGTTTTCACCACATTAGCTAAGGCTTCAGCACATATGAAGGTTAGTTATATTGGTTTCCTGTCATCACATAGCACAAGCACGCTTGTCGGTGCATGCACTACGGAAAACTCTCCATATTGAACTTTCATGAATGTGTTTTGCAGGGTGGTGCCAAGAAAGTTGTAATTTCAGCTCCTTCAGCTGATGCACCTATGTTTGTGGTGGGAGTGAATGAGAAGACCTACGACCCAAGCATGGACATAGTTTCTAATGCTAGTTGCACTACCAATTGTTTAGCTCCACTTGCCAAGGTCTGGTGTTGCATCCTCTGATTTTAAGCATAATAATCTCATTGCTAAAAGGACATTTAAACTAAAATCTTCTCTCCCATTGTTTTTATTGAGGTGTACCAGTCAGTAGGACTGTCACTTTCTAAGATTTTGCTTTTGTATGTTTGAGTTCGTAGCAGAAGGCAATTCAATCTGCCTGTATTTTACAGTATCAATTAATCTGGCTATTTTCTTCATGATGCATCTGGTTTGCTTTTCTTCCTTTTTTGGCAGTTATTTTTAGTTTTTGTGGTGTAACATTTTGCAGGTTGTCCACGAGGAATTTGGTATCGTTGAGGGTTTAATGACTACTGTACATGCAACTACAGGTATCTGCTCTTAATCTGCCTGTAACTTTTTTTGTTGCACATGATATTGCATTTTGTTTTAATGCGGTTTTTAACATCCAGCGACTCAAAAGACCGTCGATGGCCCTTCAATGAAGGATTGGCGAGGGGGTCGAGGAGCTGGCCAAAATATCATCCCTAGTTCAACCGGTGCTGCAAAGGTATGAGAGAGAAATAGTCAAATTTTTTCCATTTCAGTTTTTGAGATGCAGAACTATGGTTGTAATTAAAATGAACTTATGATTTCTGTGTTTTTCTTGTAGGCTGTTGGAAAAGTTCTTCCTGAACTTAATGGAAAGCTTACTGGAATGGCATTCCGTGTACCCACACCCAATGTTTCTGTTGTGGATTTAACTTGTCGACTTCAGAAGAGTGCTTCTTATGAAGATGTCAAAGCAGTTGTAAAGTGAGTTTTCCAATTTTGGTTTACGTATCGCCTGTGTTCCCTCCTCTCTCTTCATCATTCATTCCTTCCTTCCTTTTTGTTTTATTCTTTTTGATTCATGAATCTCTAAATTAACTTCGAAATGAAGGTATGCTGCTGAGGGGCCACTTAAAGGCATTCTTGGATACTCAGATGAGGATGTTGTCTCTAACGATTTCGTTGGTGATTCAAGGTAATCCTTCTTTCTCCAACATTCCTTTTGCTGTGACATGATATGTTTTCTACTTCATACGAGGCGTGGAGGTTTATATGCATTTCGAGTATAATTTAGGCATGAAAAGTCCTAATGTGTTTGTTGACTGTGCCCCACTTATATAGAGCCTTCCTTTTGCTGGTATTCCATAATGTTCCCCGCAATTTCTTGATTTATGGCATTAGATGTTCTAAAATGGACTTGTTTTTCCCATCACAGATCAAGCATTTTTGATTCTAAAGCCGGAATAGGGTTAAGTAAATCTTTCATGAAGCTTGTTTCGTGGTATGACAATGAATGGGGTTACAGGTATGTCTTAAGCACTCTCTTTTGCTCGCTTCCTCGTTCTTAGACATATTGGCACATCTTCCATCTCTCTCTTTCACACTGACACCAGAGCACACACATACTTGACCGAGCCACTGGCTACTTTGAAAAACATATTATTTAGTCTGATGATTCTTTCTTGGAATTCCTTTACAGCTACCGAGTACTTGACTTGATCAAGCACATTGCACTGGTGGGAGCAAATCGCAACTAAATGTTTTAGAGGTATGCTGTCACGCCCGAGTGACACCAATTTTATCGTAGAAGTTTGTTTCAGAGAGTAGGCATAAATTCGATGGTACCCGGATGTGTTTTTCTTTTTTTGATTTGGATTGCATATCCACCAAAGAGTTGGGCATCCGATATCGCAATTCTAATAATAACGAAAATTCAAGCTTTGTATGAGCACATTAAGACTGCTTTTTCTACTGCCAAAAGTAGGAGCATTGTCTTGTGAGAAAACATTCTTGGCGCAATATCTTATATCTGGAAATCTATGCATCATCTGTTTTTTTGTCAATTTATTTGCATCCAAATGTTTGGATTCGGGCGAGTGTCCGATATGGATAGTACATTGGGAAATTATTTTTTGTATATCTATTGGTCGGTTAATTCGGATCTGGTATAATTGATGCTCATTATGAGAGTATTCACAACATCAGTAGTCTAACTTCTCCCATTTAGTTCGGATCTCATGGGTATGTCTGAAATCACAATTCAGCACCAAAGTCTCATCCATTCTCCTCAAAGCAAACCTCTACACCAACACATAGCAATCAAATCTCCTCCATCCACCACCGTCACCGCCACCACCACAACTCTTTCTACCCTCTCAACCCCATCAATCCACCCTATCGACTCCTCCAACCACCTCATCCCCTCCAAAACTGCCGAACTCAACCTGACTTTCTCACCGCCGGATCCAAACCAAATAAACCCTTCATTATCAATGCCGTCACGTCTCAACACTTCAACCCCAAACAAGAAATCAACTTCTCTTTTTATCTCAACATTCAGCGCTACAGAATTCCCTCTAATTTCCCTCCCATCATTCTCCCATGAATATATATTTTCCAACATCCTCTCCAAAGTCACCGCGTAAAACAAAATTCAAAGACCTCTCCTTAACAAACACAAATGGTATACGCCATTTTTCCGACGATCATATTCGTCGCGGAAGAATCAAGTTCAGAAAGCCACAACCGGATTCAGTCATCGATCCCTTTAGCATCGTCTTGTAATTGATAAACCCTTTTGTTTTTCACAAAAGGTAGAATTTGAACCTCAGGAAAGTGGGAGGAAAACTGCGAGGAACAACAGGTTTCGCATGAAAACCGGCATCCCCGTCGCTGCAGATTTCGAACTGTTGTAATTCATCTCTATGATCAAAGGGCCTCGGTTCAACGTCTTGTATGATTTTTCTCGAGCAACAGTAAGTCACATCGGCTTCGGTTGAACACTTGCTTGCGAGCCTGTTTTTGAAAGGTTATCATCAAATGATCGTATAAATTTTAAATTTAAACGTCAAAATCACTCCATAAGAGCAACTAAAGAAGAAAAAGATTGTGATAATACCCTTTGTATTTTCTGTCAGCATAGATAACATAGTAACGATTCGAAAACGAAGGTTGAAGGACAGGGATGAATATGAAATACTCTCTGAAATCCGAGTCAGTGTTGAGAAGTATAGCGTTTAAAGGCAGTGGGAGTTTCTTAAACAACCCCTTTGAATATACGTCTCGGAAAAAAACCTCTCCCTTCTTCTTTGTCAGCCACTCCTCGTCCTCTCAACACTATTAAACTCGAGTGCGGCGAGCCTCGCTGAGTTGCATGCAAAACCTCGTTCGAATTCCTCCTATAACTTGAAAGAGTAACCATTATTCCTCTGCCAAAAACGATAAGCTATTTTAACCGCATGTTCATCATGTCAACTATTAATATATGATTATCAAAAGCTTACCGCAACAAACACATGATTAACACTTAACCATCGATCGTAAAAAACTTGTTAAAACAGATTAATATATTAATCGTGATTGGATTCAATTTCTACGTTTCGCACAAACATCACATACTCATCAAAACAGAAAAAGTAAAACATGCACCTCATACAAAAACATCATCCAAATATTTAAGTCTGAATTCGTATCGTACAAGTGGCTCTGATACCACTATTGGGAAATACTGGTACACCCCATGGCGCAGCGAAAAAATTATTCGACGTAATTCACCAGTGATCCATGTACAAGGGACGAATTTGGGGTGATAAGGGATGAAACGTTATCTTAATAAATCTGGAATCTGAAAATTCGTAAGGAATTCGAAATAACCAAATCGAATCTGAGTCGTCACAATAGCGTTCCGACCTCTACACAGTCCACCCGAATAAAACGAACAATATTTTTATCTTCTCTAACTATTAGAGAGGTTTTTAAAAAACTAGGAATAAATGACTGTTAGGCCTTATGCCTTTATATAGCATTTCAAAACCCAATTCTAATTAAATCCGGATTCTTAAATATACAATATATTTAACCGAATATAATTAAATATGTAGAATATGATTCTACTTTAATTAGGTTTCTTTTAGAGATATATATACTTTAATAATATTTGATAATTACAATAACTTATCAAATATTAACATATATATATAAACAAAATTACCCATAATTACAATAATTATAACAATTTCGGTTTCTCACTAATTACATGTACAACAAGTTTGTACACATATTATCTAATCGATATTTGTTTGTTTCAATCATAGGGTGTAACCCTTGTAGGTTCATGTAACATTAGCAGTAATATCCAGAATAATTCTAATATTACAAGCAATAAGTGACATCTAGCAATACATCATTGCTACCTAAGTTACATGAAATCATGGTTCGATTTAATCTCTTTTCCGTGATTAACTTCTTTTATGTATTTCATCATTTTGTCCTCATATCTAGATCGGACACAAGTCATGGTTTAGTCACACTTCTATAGTCCATCTAATGTTTCTTGATATCTTGAGTAGACTATTATAAACGAATAATTATGATATCTCATATCAATTTATTCGAGCATGGCCATGCATTTTCTAATCTCACTCAATCAAGTGGTCTATGATATTACTCCTATTATGTAGGAGGGACAAGTCCTATCTTGATCAACCATATTTCGCTACATGGATTATGACATATCCAATATCAGTCTTTATAGTGTAGCCAGTTACAACACACGTTTGACTATATCAAAATATGTCACTCACGATGTTGAAATAATGATGATCTCAAGTCTGAGGATCATACATGTAGTTATCACCATAAGCAATATTGTGACTCACATAATAATCAAAGAAACATGCTCATAGCGGGTCAATCCAGTATGTTGTTCCCTAACACATACTTATGTATTGATTTTGACATATCATGTTAATGACAACACTTTGTCATCAATCAACTACATATTAGTCTTAATACATTATTGTTTTCCAAGCTCACAATAATTCTTGACTAAGGACATTCAAGAATAACTATATTATTCTAATGACTTTATTATAATTCAGTTTATTTATAGATACACAGAATAATATTGAAGTTTTATATTAATAAACAAGGTAAAATAAATGTCTTTTACAACCATCTCATGATTGGTCTTTGGGCATACTCCAACATTAGATACCCTATCTTTTATCGTTTTGATTCGTAAATGGGTACTACAGCGATGCAGAATGATTGTAGTTCAAATTCAACTAGACAAGAAACTTCCCTCGATCAATTCAAGGTCATAAGAATGCACAAACTACAGAAAAATATTAATAAATGCAATAAAAGTGAATGCGTTGATGAATGCAAATGTGTTGATTCTTAAACGGCCCTTAGAAATACTTTCGCTTAACAGAGAAGATGCCTGATTACAAGAAGCTAAAATAATGAATTACAGATAACATGTTGTCTTGACATCTCGACTTCGTGAAACAAGGCTTGCCTTTGATTTCTCGATGTCGTCTACGGTTTGAATGACGATCTTGTTGTTTTCTTCTTATGCTAATCAAAAGGTCCATTGAAGTGAAATCTATGTGCATAGGGGCCTTCGAAAAAGTTGCTAGCCTGTGCAGGTAAGGTGTAGACAAATGTCTATTCTTTGGTAGATTTAGGTGCAAACGAGCCAAACCTCGATTCGTATGTCTAAGCTACGCCGTCTCTTTACCCGATGTGTATCTTGTTGTCGAACTGTCTTTTCTGTGGGTCTTCGTTCGGGCCAACCTGATATTGTAGTATTATCGCTCTTGGTATCACAGACTTCTTTCTTATTTCGACTACCTTCTAAATTGGACTGTTCTCGAATCAACATTTATGTTATGATGTAACATGCAACATAAATGCAAATGATGGAAAAGAAAAAAATAAAAATAAAACACGCACATAAAAGATCACGTCAGTATATTGAAATAATCGAATAATAAAATATCAATTAATAATTAAGATGATAAATTAATTAAATCATGCGATTAAAATATACGTCTACAAACACGAAATAAACAAAACAAGGCCTATACAAGGTTATTGCTAAATGGGCAGAGTACCAACATGGCTCTAATAGGTGGGCTTCTATTCTCACTATGTGCGGTTAGGTTCTAAAGAAAACGGTACCCGAACTGTCGCTAAGACATCGATTCGGGGGAATATGACTCTTATACTATACGGAGGTGAATACCCCACGAAATATAAGGACCGAATTTTGAAAGTAAATTACAACAGTGTACGGAAGTGAAAACCTCACGAAGCAGAGTAATCACTCTCACTTAAGGGTTCTAAATCTAATACATGATACCAATTTATATCAAACATTATGCAATTAATAAACAAGATTTAGAAATAAAAAAATTAAATTAAATCTAATTTAAATCTTCCTTAATAATTACAATACGAACCCAATTAAGGCCGAACTCCTTTTTTTTTGAAAACAAAAATATTTTCCCCAACGAAATCACCATGCTGTAGCGACTATTTTTGTGAAAAAGGTCATTTTCTGTATAGATTTAGAGTCGTCACCGATCACTTTAAAGTGGTAGACCGAACATCAGAAAATAAAACCAGAGAGAAAATTGGGTCCGGGAGTTGGTTACACATTGGGAATGATTAACACCCCCACAACGCCCAAAATTGGTACCTAGAGGTTCGCATCGTATTTATTTAAGAATCCGAGTTAATTTAATTCTAGTTTCTAAAATGCATGATACTTTAAAAATGACCCTGATATTCACGACAATCAAAAGAGACGATCCCGGAAACCGGGATGCCACTCCTAATAGAATACCAGAATAATAGGGCCTAGACTAGACGTAATAAGTATATGTATGAACAATTAATATGCATAAATAGAAGCATAAACATAAATATGAAATTCTAATGGCAGAAGTATATGTAAATATATTTTATTCATGTAATTCATCATACAACTTAAAATACATATACAAACATGACTTACAAAATATATTTATTATACAAACATACCAATAATAAAAAAACATAATCAATATATATATATTACCCTATATCTAAACTAACATTAAAATAAATATAAAGATAAAGATCAAAGTTTATCTTATATAATTATTATTTTTTATTATAATAATAAGATAATAATAAAATATAATAATACTATATCCGGACAAAAATAAGTAATTACAAAAGGACCCAACCTTAAAATCAGTTGAATTAAATCAATTAATGTCACCGAATTTTTGGTGCTCACGTTTTAGTTTTATCACGTGTAAATTTACATATATATGAATTTTCACTCCAGATTTTTTTCTGACTTAAGTTTAAAATATATTTCAATTATCGGTTCATATTCAAGTCAATGTAATTGAAATTTTATCTGCATTGTACCTTATTGATTCTGATTATATTTATGAAACTGCATTTTAATTACAAATGAGGAAACTCATAATTATAATAAAACCCTAACTTTAAAGATTAAAACCATAATTCTAATTACTTGACCCATTATTTATCGGACTTTAGTAAGGATACTCTCGTAGTTTCACGTATCCAAAATGGACACTAAGGTAATTTCAATTCTATTTGAGACGCCAAACTAGGGTTTCTTCCCTTCATTTTCCCTATTTATAATCCACTTGCTCTCCATTATTCCTCATCAGCCAATTCTCTCCGCCCTCCGTTTATTTCAAATCTTTTTCTCTTGATATTTTCCTGTCAATTTTGCATTAGAGCTTCAGTAGAAAAGTTGAGTAGAAAGGCAATAAATTAGAGTCACTGTTGCGCTTCGATTTGAATAGCGACTTCAGCGCTGTACGTTGCCGATATGAATTGTTTTGGGGCTGAGATTCTGGCATTTTGATTTTGTTTATCCTGTAATTTTTATGCATTCAGATGCCCCTACAATGTTTTTTGAATTTAAAGACTTATCGGTTTAGAAAGAGATGGAAGTGATGATTATTTCCCCAGATGATCGAAACTGAACAATCTGTGCGAATGTTTAATCTCTAATTCGTTGGAGATTCGAAGCCAGAAATCTGATCCATCTTCATTTTTTTTCTTTCTAAATTATAGATATTTTTCTTAGAAAAATGTGTTATGAAATTTATTTGTTAATATGGAAGCGATGATAATTTCCCCAGATGAACGAAGCTGAACATTCTGTGCGACATTTGAATTCTCATTTTTATGAGAATTCCAAGCCAGAAATCTGATCCATTCTATCTTACATTTCATTTTATTAAAAATTGAAACCAGTGATTGGCATGAATTGTGATTGATTTCTCTGATTTACGTTTTTCTTTCTCGATCTTGAAGTTGATGGAGGTGATGATTATTTCCCCAGATGATCGAAGCTGAACAAACTGTGCGAATGTTTAATCTCTAATTCTTTTGAAATTTTAAGCCAGAACTCTGATCTATCTATAATTTTTGGGTAAACTATACGGGAGACCACTGATTTTAGGGTTGGTGTCGAAATGACCATCGATCTTTTAATTTTGTCAAAATAATCACTCAACTATTGATATGATTTTAATATAGCCATCAGCTGTTAAAATCTAACGGAGAGATTGATGTGGCAGTTAAAAGAAAATTATATAATTACGCATTTAATTCATGTTATTTATACATTTAATTAATTTGATTTTAATTTTAATTTAATAAAATAAATTGATTATTTAATTAGTTGGTGATATTTTTGTCACGAGGCCACTACTTTCTTCCCAAAAGATATGTTTAATAGGATGTGCAGCTACCCCACTCATGGGCGCTCAGCGTGAAATCGAGCAGCCAAAGGGTCGCTCTGATTCTACTTGTCACGGACATGCCCCCTTTGCTCGGTTGGCAAGCCGTGCGGCACTTGAAATGGGTGTTACCCAGACAAGTCAGCCTTTCTTATGCCCCATCGTTCAAGGAGTTATCTCGGTCAGGGTCACAAAGCGTTAAGACTTTAGAGTTTTAAATTTCGCAGGGCCTAGCGATAGCTGCACTCCAACCTTGTACTTCAGCTACGAGCGCGATATGGGGCCCTATGGCCCCAAACCGTCCCTAGGTATTTCTCCCAGGGAGACAGTGCGCCAACCACTAGGCCTCACTGCCCGCACACCTAGGCCCCACATGGGACTAGAAGTAGGTCGCTTACACCAAGGAAGCTCGGTCCCTAGCCTAGGCGAGGGAGATTGTGTTTATTTATTTTTATTTAATTTAATTAATTTATTTTTCTCCCTCAATCAAATGGTGATACGTGTCACCGGGAATCGAACCAAGGATCTCCAAAGCAATGAGAATATTGTATGCTTGTCACTGGGCCAAGTCATTTTTATGATATAAAACACTACTTTTTATACTATGTTTCATACCGTTTTGATGCCTAGAAAAATGAAGGGGAAAAATGGCATTAAGGGGATTCGAACACAGGACATTGTATTGTAAGATAGTGTATGCTTGCTACCGGAACAAGCATATTTTTATGATATAAAATATAATATATAATATATATGGTATACAGTTGTTAATGCTTGGAAAAAGATGAAATGTGGTTTTAGAAAACTTGAATATGACATACTTATGATACACAAAAACATCTAATCCAATTAAATAAATCTAATAATTAAATTAAAGTTAACAATGTTTTGTATATATTTAATATAATTCGTGAATTTGTATTCGCTAAATGAAGATTAAATCTCGGTTTCTCAGTTTTATTATAATTTAAAATTTATACAAAATATTGTTAACTTTAATTTAATTATTAGATTTATTTAATTGTGTTAGATTTATTTAATTGAGTTAGATTTTTTGTATATCATAAGTTATATTAAATATATACAAAATATTGTTAACTTTAATTTAATTATTAGATTTATTTAATTGGGTTAGATTTTGTGTATCATAAGTATGTCATGTTCGAGTTTCCTAAAACCACATTTCCTTCTTTTTCCAGGCATTAACAATTGTATACCATATATATTAAATATTGTATTTTATATCATAAAAATATGCTTGTTCCAGTGGCAAGAATACACTACCTTACAATACAAGGTCCTATGTTTGAATTCCCTTGATGCCATTTTCCCCTTTCATTTTTTTAGGCATCAAAATGGTATAAAACATATATAAAAAGTTGTGTTTTATATCACGAAAATGGCTTGGCCCTGTGACAAGCATACAATACTCTCATTGCTTTGGAGGTCATTGGTTGATTCCCCCAGCCTCCAATTCCATTTTCCCCCGTGTCACCACTTTATTGGAGGGATTTATTCAATTTATTTTATTAAATTAAAATTAGGACCAAATTGATTAAATGTGTAAATAACGTGGACTAAATGCGTAATTATACAATTTTCTTTTAACTGCTACGTCAGCCTCTCCGTTAGATTTTAACGGCTGATGGCTATATTTGAACCATATTAATAGTTGAGTGGTCATTTTGACAAAATTAAAAAATTAGTGGTCATTTCGACACTAACCCTAAAAATCGGTGGTCTCCCATATAGTTTACCCATAATTTTTTTGTTTCGATCTTAACTGTTTTTAAAATATTCGTGTTATTTAATTTGTTTGTTAAGTTGGAAGTGAGATTATTTCCCCAGATCATCGAAGCTGAACATACTGTGCGATATTTGAATTCTCATTTTATTTTGAATTCCAATCTGATCAATTTTTTCTCCAATTTTATTTTTTTTTAAAAATTCAAACCATTGATCAAATAAATGTGCACCTTTTTAGTCGGCTCCAAACCAGCACCATTATGGACTAATTTTACCAAAAGAGCACTTAAAAGTTTATATTTCCTTGTATGCTTAAGCAGTGAGTAGTATGAATAAAATATTATTTTTTTTAAAAATTCTTTGTTTTTATTTAGTTAATAGATAATTAGTAAATTTTAATTGGAATTTGTTATGCATACATGATGAGTTTTTACTTTAATTTTTTTAAAATCTATCATTCTTACTAAATGAGGAAAATGAAAAACAAGTATATAATTCATTTTACGTTTTTAATAATGTATTGAAGAACGAAAATAAAAAAATAAATTATTAAAAACTAATTTTAGTATTTAGCTCCTTAAATTGTATAAAAAGACGTTGGCAAACTCTTTTAACCTGCCTATATTAGAAAATGTTAACATTCTTTTTTCCCGTAATTTATGGGTTAAATATGAAAGTTGTTTCTAATAATAAAGAAATAACTACATATTTAATGCCCAATTATGCTTGCATTATTGTTTTTGTACGCAACTATTGTTTTTGCATAATGGTATATAACGTTATGTTTTTATTTTGTATTGTTACCTTGACTATTAAAAATTAAAGAAGATGATGATGTAGTTAACCATAATTTTAATCCAAAACACTTGAATACATTATCAATTAAATTATCAATTTAATCATAAATTGTACAAATTTTTAGACTAAAAGTATTAATAACCCAAGTCAGGTAACTATTTTGTTAACTTTAATTGGTAGAGGAATCAAAATAGAACAAAAACTTAGGTATTATTTTGCCAAAAGTAACCAAAACAATAATGTTGGCATAGTTAGGGGTACTAAATTAGTAGTTTTCTCTAATTTTTATTTTTATTTAATACATTTAAGATGCGAAGTAAGTTTCTAATAATTTTTTTCTAGATTCATAAAAAAAGTGGAACTCGCTTAGCATGCATGACGAGTTTTATTTAAGATTTGTTAACTAATTAATTAAGTTAAAATACAATTGTTTTTGAACTCGCTTAGCATGCATGTAAGGTGAGTTTAATTTTTTTTTAAAAAATAATTTTTTATTTGAATTCGCCGTGCATATACAAGTGTGTTTGTTTCATGTAGTTTGAATTCTAGAATTCAATTTTCATAATTTGCGGTGTTTGGTTCATGTAGTTTCACATAGTCAAAGAAGTTTGAATTACAGTTGACTATTTTTTCTTTATATTCTTTTGCAGTTTGTTTTACCATATTTTTTTTGTAAAATAAACTACATTCTCTTCAACCTAAACCCTAAACGCTAAAAACTAATCTAAACCTTAAACCCCAAATATTAACATAAACCTTAAACCCTAAATACTAAACCCTAAACACTAACCCTAAATGCTACCATAAACACTAAATCCTAAACCTTAAATGCTACCATAAATCCTAAACCCTAAATGCTACAATAAATCCTAAACTCTAAACCATATAATCACTAACCATAAACCCTAAACCCTAAACACTAACAAAACCCTAACTCCTAAACTCTAAATTCTAACATAACCCTAAACCTTAAACACTAAAAACTAACCTAAACCTTAAATCCTAAACATTAAACGCTAAACCCTAAACTCTAAATGTTAAACCATAATTATTAACCCTAAACCCTAAATATTAAATCCTAAATGATGCCATAAATCCTAAACCCTAATCTAAACCCTAAACCCTAATCTAAACCCTAACCTAAACCCTAAATATTAAACACTAAACACTAACCCTAAACCCTAAATGCTAACCTAAACACTAAACCATAAACCCTAAATCCTAAACACTAACCTAAGCCATGTTTTGGTTGGAACTATTTTTTAGCATTATCGATGCTTGTTTGTGGGCTATTCATGAAATCATCAGAAAATTCTACCAAACAACGAAAATTGAATTACACAACATCATCTAAACACCAAAAAATACTTTTTGTAGTTTGTTTTCTAAAAGATATAGTTTACTTTTCCAGAATTCATTTTCCGAAAATAGATTTAAGTGAAACAAGCACTAAATTTCCATACCAATTGAATTAGACATCACTTTGATGTATGAAATGTGAATTTCACGTGTCTATTGGGAACAAAGTTCATCTTAATTATTAACCTTTAAAATAATCAACTACTTTTTAAATAAATATCTTAATTATCACGAGTTAAAACAAGATTGATGTTCAATTCAAATCGAGTTTGAGTAAAATAATTGAGTTTTTTTTGTTCTGATTGCTTTTGGTTCGGGTAAAAATCTTTTTGGGTTCCTATCGGTTCAACTAAAATTTTAGTTGTTTTCAATTATGTTTGGTTTATTTCGGGTTTTAGATCAAGTTCGAGTGATCATGTTTAGGTTGGATAAATTAATTTGGGTCTTGGGTCAAATTTACCAGGTCTAGTTATGCCTCTAATATTTTTATAATAAAAATTTAATAAAGATTCTTACGTATTTAGACAATTTTCAATTCATTTAAACTTTGTCTCTCACATTTTATAGTTAATTACCTTCTCCCCTTTGATTGTGAACATGAATCTTCTGTCCTTTTTCTTAAACCTTAAATTTTATATCCTAAACCATATCCCTAAAAACTAAATTTTAAGTTCTAACCTTAAATTTTAAACCATGCCGTTAAAAATTACACTATACCCTAAATTCCCTAAACTCTAACCTTAAACTTAAAATTATGCGCCCGTCTTGTACTAGCCCATGTGCATGGGGTTATAACCCTTTATTTTCGAGACATGGTGTCCGATTGTAAAACGAATTCTAACTATATCCGAAATCAAGCGAATCTCTGTAAAATTGAGAAAGCAAAAACCTATTCAAATCATTGTGTTTGTACGACTTTTTGTTCATAAGTTAAAAAAGTGACCACGAACTGAATTTTATTTTGTTGAGCGATGTCCGAAGTCTTCGATATATTCTTAAAAAATCAATTAAACCCCAAGTTGTGAGTAAATCCCACTTTAGGTGGATTGTGAAAAAAATCCTCAAGTTGAGAGATGAAGCTTGTTGCATTTTCTCTGCTGTCATTGATTTCTCTACTGTTAAAGCTACATGGATATGGGAGGAGATTAAGGAAAAAGAGAAGAAGGTCGATTTGCACAAGTTGATTTGGTTTTCATCTCACGTTCCCAAACCTTCCATCGTTGTTCGGATGACAATATTGAACAGACTCCCTACTAAAGATCGTCTGGTGCGAATGAGACTTAGCTCGGTTGATGGTTGTTTGTTATGTGGGGAGGCTCAAGAGACACGGAATCATCTGTTTTTTGAATGCCCTTTGGTAGTGTATGGGGTTTTATTTTGAATGTGTCAGGTGCATACAAGAGTAATGAAGTGAGATGATGAGTTGTGGTTGGCTGTGAGCAGACCTAGGGATAAGTCACTCATTGCGCATATCCTCGAGCTGGCTTAGTGTGCATACATTTACATTATTCGAGAGGAAATGAATCATAGGCATTTCGGAGGTATTTCCTGTACTGTGGCCGGTCTTGTTTGCTGTATAAAGAATATTGTATGTATAAAACTCCATAGTCAGTGTATAGACGGAAATGATAGTGTAAATGTATAGTTATGTACTGATTGGGGGATCTAATGTATAGTTCGGATACCCCACCTTAAGATTTGCGTTCTTCGTAGCAGCTCCTGTTTTTCTTGGATAATAAAAGTCTTAACATTTATCCCAAAAAAATTCATCTCACATTTGACCAATATTGAACGAATCCCGACGAAAGCCTTTCTTATGAGCCGAGGTGTGATTTCGGATCCTTCACAAGGGGGAATCGAGGACTTGAATCACTTGTTCATCGACTGTAGATTTATCAACTGCTTTTGGCTTAGGCCATCTTGTATGGTTGAGTTTGTGTCACTGTGTTTTAATGTAAATCTTACAGGTACTGCGAGGAGCTTGTGGCTTATTTCGATTGCTGCTGCGTGTTGGTCAGCTTGGTTAGCCCGTAACAGGGCAGTTCGCTCGAAGATATATTGTTTCAGTCGAATTTGTTTTTCCAGCTAAGGAAGATTTTGTTGGAAGTTGGGAATTAGTTTTTGCAGCTTTTTTGCCAGTTTGTAAATACTAACAATTTTTAGTTAGGCAGTTAGCTAGACTGTTAGTTGTATATAAAGCATAGCACACCAGTTGTAAACTTATTATATATTCATCAATAAAAACGATGAAAATTTTAATTTCTTCTCAACGTTTTAACATATTTTGCTGCTTAATTTTCGGCCCTGATCATGCTGAGGTAACAGCCATTAAACAAGCTTTAGAGGTTGTAGTAGAGATTGGGAATATGGAACACTGCTGTCTTGTAATAGAATCTGACTCTTTAAATGTTGGGTCCTTAACATTAATACCAGACCATGGTCGATGTGGGGTTTGTTTTTGGAAATCGAGGCATGTCCGCATTTGCCATACTCGCAGACTATGTAATGAATTGGCAGATGCTCTTGTCAAGGCTGGGATGAGGAGTCATGATATAGGGACCAAATTCGACTCCTGAGTTTAAATTCGACCACTATTTCGTCGAAAAGTGTCTCAAAGCTCACGATTAACGCAATAATTTTGCAGTTACTCTCTCTTTGATATCTCTTCTTTGTCGTCGGGTAGAGCCAGTTTCTTAGTATATTGCTTCTCTCGTGCTGATTGAAGCTTTCTACCGTTCAGATCTTGGAGAAGTTCTCTTGTTTGCTGATAAATGGACGCTGTCAAAAAGTTAACGAATGAGTGACAAAAACCTCAAATGTCTAAAGTACCATAAGTAAATTGAACATTTTGAAACTTTAGCAATCAAAATAAATTTGAAAGTAAAGTTTAATGATGATTTACGTAATTTACCCTAAAATAAAAATAAATCTATAATCGAAACCAACCATCACTCTCCAAACTATATACACTAAAATCATTTTACAAAAATAGCTTGTGAATGGAGTGAATTATCTAAATTAAGTGTGTTGAAAACATGTTTTAGATTAAGCTTTGCAATTTGCTACCTCTCATTTCCTTTCTATTTTAACTTTGTTCTTGAACCTCACCTTTAGTACCTAAAAATAACCCCAAAGCCAATCAAATATTGTGTTCAATTCAGCTAAAATTAACCATAAAAAACCAAATTCCAAAATGTGTAATTTAGGGTTCCAAAAGATATAGGGAATTGAAGTTTTGTGTTCATTTTTTGATCAATTAGGCAGCCCATTGTTGCCTAATAGGGAGACCCACCAATTTGAAATCAAACTATAAGAAATATACAGAGAAGCTCATCCGTACGTATTGAAAATGGCAGTTTCAGATAATGGAGAAAAGACCAGGATTGTAATAATCGCTGTATGTAGTTTGATCTTTGTGGGCATAGTGATTGCCGAGGTGATCGGGTTCACCATGAAGAGTGCCAGAGGTGAACCCCGCCGCAACGACAATGATAATGACAACGATAGCGACAATGACAACAACAACGATGACAAAAATTTCAAATTATCCGATTCGGTCAAGGCAATCAAGTCCATCTGTTGGCCTACGGACTTCAAGCGGACTTGCGAAGAAGAAATTTGTATAGAGGCCAGAGATTCGACGGACGTCAAAGAGATCGTTCGAGCGGCATTCAAGGCTGGGGCGAAGTTTACGACTCACGCCGCCAATAATTCGACTTCGTTGCGAGAGCGCGTGAAGAATCCGAGGTCTCAATTGGCGTTGGAGAATTGTAAACTATTGTTGACGTATTCGGTATTCGAACTCCACAAGGCAATTAGCAAGGTGGATGAGTTGGAGTTGGGGAGTTTTGATAAGGTTTTGGAGGATTTGAAGATTTTGTTGAGTGCTACCATTACCAATCAACAAACATGTTTGCATGGATTCCGCAATGCGTCGACAGTTTACGAAGAGCATATGAGGGAGGCGACGATGATGTTGATGAGACTTAGTACGATCGGGCTTACGATAACTTGCGGGTTGTCCGACATGGTTAATCAATTGGAGTTTCAAGGTATAAGTCATCGGCTTCTCGGCCATGCAGATTGGTCTTCCGTGTTGGATGAGAGTCCTCAGCAACGCCGGTTGCTTCAAGGGAAAGAGGTTCATGTACTCGGCCATATGGATTCGTCTTCCATGATGGATAAGAATCCTTGGCAACGGAGTTCAAACACCGAGCAAGAACGTCTTATTCGGGGCCACACAGATTTGTCTTCCTTGTTAGATGAGAGTAACCTTTGGAAACGTCGTTTACTCCAAGAAAAAAGGGTTCATGTACTCGGTCATATGGATTCGTCTTCCATGATGGATAAGAATCCTTGGCAACTCAGTTCGGATACCGAGCAAGGACGCCGTATTTGGGGCCATGCAGATTTGTCTTCCTTGTTAGATGAGAGCAACCGTTGGAAACGTCGTTTACTCCAAGAAAAAAATCTTATGTTGGCGGACATGACGCTTATGCTACCATACTAGATAAACGTCATTTACTTCAAGAAAAAGAACTCGATAATAGACACTACATTTATGTTGACGGACACGATGATTATGGTACCACACTAAATAAACATCGCCTGCTCCAGGAAAAAAAGCCCGATAATGGACACTACGTTTATGTTGACGGTCACGACGATTATGGTACCACACTAAATAAACGTCGCATACTCCAAGAAAAAGAGCCCAACAACGGACGCTATGTTTATGTTGACGGTCACGACGATTATGGTATCACACTAAATAAACGTCGCCTACTCCAAAAAAAAGAGCCCGATAACGGACACTACGTTTATGTTGACGGTCACGACGATTATGGTACCACACTAAATAAACGTCGTCTACTCCAAGAAAAAAAGCCCGATAACGGACACTACGTTTATGTTGACGGCCACGACGATTATGGTACCACACTAAATAAACGTCGTCTACTCCAAGAAAAAGAGCCCGATAACGGTCACCACGTTTATGTTGACGGTCACGACGATTATGATACCACACTAAATAAACGTCATCTACTCCAAGAAAAAGAGCCCGATAACGGACACTACGTTTATGTTGACGGACACGACGATTATGGTACCACACTAAATAAACGTCGTTTACTCCAAAAAAAGAAATTTAATCTTGATGGACATACTAATTACGTTGACAGACATGACGATAAAGATAAACATCATCTACCGGAAGAAAATGATACATCCAAATTGAAACCAGACATTGTTGTGGCCAAGGACGGGAGTGGAGACTTCAAAACCATTGAGGATGCAATACCTCGTATCCACCATAATGGTAAAAAGCCTTTCGTCATATACATCAAGGAAGGAATTTACGACGAGAATATCATATTCAACTACAACATGACTAACATTGCTTTAATCGGAGACGGAAAAGAGAAAACTCGAATCACCGGCAGCCTTGACTTCGCCGACGGTCTCAATACCTTCAACACGGCCACCGTCGGTATGATGAAATACAACCATCCAAATGTAGTTGTCTTTTTGTTTCAGGGGCGCACTTTTATGGAGTCAGAAGGTGTTCTGACGTTCAAAATTAAAAAAAATTAATATTTCGTACTTTAAAATTTTAATTTCATCTTTTCAAGAATTTTATTTATTTTTATTATGTTTCAATAAATTTAAATTTTAATATTTAAAACTTTTGAAAAATTTTAAATAGACTCTACTTTGTTTCCTTATTCATTCATTTGTTTCTAAACAAATTTACATGTTGGATCAATTCAGCTGTTCATGGAGACTTCTTCTTTGCCAAGAACATCGGGATCGAAAACACCGCTGGCGCCGCCAAATTCCAAGCCGTTGCTTTAATGGTGATATCCGATTTTGCCGTCTTGTATAATTGCTCCATCAACAGCCACCAAAACACACTTTACGTTCACAGCAAACGCCAATTCTACCGTGATTGCACCGTCTCGGGGACGATCGATTTTGTCTTCGGAGACGCAGCCGCCGTCTTCCAGAACTGCAAATTCGTGGTCCGAAAGCCTTTGGAAGGGAAAAAAAATGTGATCACCGCACAAGGTCGATCGGACGAACGTCAACCAACTGGTATCATCATTCAAAACTCGACGATCGTTGCCGACGATGATTTTGCTCATTTAAAAAATAGACAGCCGACGTTCCTCGGTCGTCCAAGGGGGAACTTCTCGAGGACGATAATAATGGAGACTTTCATCGACGATTTGATTGATCCGGAAGGGTGGACAGTTGGAGATGATCATAGCAGCTTAAAAACTAGCCATTTCTCCGAATACAACAACCGTGGGCCTGGTTCCGGCACGACTGGTCGTGTTACGTGGCCGGCGATTAAAAAACTTTCGCCGACCGCGGCACATGGATTCACCCTCGGAAAGTTCTTCCTCGGTGACGACTGGATAAAGGAAAAAGGAGTGCCTTGTACATCTGGGTTTTCCGAGAGCCAAACAAGAAAGTTGAACATGAAAGTTCCATTTGTTTTGGCGGCAGATAATTGATATTCCAATGAAGATTTTCTCGGATGCCAAACGGCTCTGAGTTTTCAAGAGATTCTAAAGAAGGGATAATCTAACCCTTTAAAACAAGAAATACAGTTAGATTCTTACATCAGATTCTTGCAACATTTGAAGACATCGTTGCATTTTGTTATGTTTTAGCTCTCTAAGACATCGGATATGTTCATACATAGTTTTTTTTTTTTTTTTGTATAATTTTGTTTTGGAACCTGTAAGAGTATTATTTGTTTATATAAAATAATGTTAATTGATTTATTATAAAATATAAAAAATGTAATTAAAATATTGCTTAACTGATTGATGTAATTATAATATAATATATATTTATTAATCCTAATTTTTTTTAATAACATACCATGAATGCAAGTTACTCAAACTCATGTCACCTAATGACAACAATGTTATTTTTTTTCCCAATAATTTAACAGAGGGGGTGACCAAACGAAAAGGGCATACTTGTTGGTGATATTCGTCTTCACCTAATTTTTTTTCTGAGCCTGTTCGATATCTGAGGATGAAAGAAACAAGAAGGAAGACTAGGAAGATTTGTAACTGAGAGTCTGGTCTTAGATCGGGTAGGTAAATATGTTTTTTGAATTTGGTACATAAAAATCTTTTCTTGCCAATCATATTTAAATAGTATGTTCTCGATCGCGTCCGCGTTTATTATGACCTAAATAATGTTCTAGAATAAACGTGGTCCACAATACCATAACATATTGTATTGTATTACCATTTGTGTAACAAACAACTAAAAATTTTTATTGGTAGAAATTAAGAGCCTGATTTGCATTCGAAGACAATTATATATGTTGAAAAGTATGAAAGGTTGATGCTATTATTCGGTAAAATAAAACGCTCATATCAAAATAACTGATTGAATGTTTGAAAGAGAATATACTTATAACGAAATTGATAAAAGAAGACCCGAATTGCATAGAAGAAATTAAATGTTATCTAATTTATAGAGAGACAACTTAAAGGTTTAGGACGTCACGTGGATTTGTTTTTTTTAAATTAGGTCTTCAAGTTAAAAAATAAAATATTCGTTGATTTGTTTTTTTTTAAACATTTTCTACTTGGGAAGAGGGCAAAGGGGGATTGTTCCTGCTGGGACTATAACACAGAACTTAGAGGAATAGATTGAATGTCAACAAGAGTCTTTAACCCTCTGCTTCAAGTTGTGTTAACAATATTCGTTGATTTGTTGTGTGCATGGTTGATTGATTTTTTGAATAAAAAATGAGCATTCCATGAATAAATATATGAAATACAACAATATTTCATTTTTTCATATGTTTTACCACTATTTCATAACTAATATTTTTCATTTTCCTTTCTATGCATTTAACTTAAATCATTTTGGGATATTCTTTTTAGGACAAAAATCATCTGCCTTTTTTATATCTCAACATTAAAAAATTAAATTTTAAGCCCTAATTTTAGATTCTAAATTTTAAACCCTAGGCCCTAAAATATACATATACCCCTAATTCTTTAAATCTTAATCATAAATCATAACCTTAAACTCTAAATCTAATTTTAAACACAGGCATAAGTAAGTGAGATTTTAGTAAGTTTTAGAACATGTCAGCTGCGAGCTTGACCTGTTTTACTAGTGCAGTATGATGAAGCTGTCAATAATACTAGAACATGTCAGCCGAGATTTTAGTAAGGTTAGCCTTGAGTGTCTACTGATCATTATTCATGGTGTTCATGAAATTACTCTATGCTTATTATCCAATACATTGAGAGTAAAAAAATCCAATAAATAAATTTTTAATGTTGTCGCATATCATATATAAGATTTAAAGTTAAAATTTAACGTTTCAAATATATAAATACATCAGATGACATTTAAATGAATATATTTTTTGATTACCAATGTATGAAATAATAATTCAATTTTTTGGTCACTTAAATTAATAAAAAAATCATTTTTCGCTCATCTTAAGAATTAATAGTTCAATCTAAACACTCTTAACACAAAATCAAATAATATATATTTTTGTTTCTCTAAAATTTTGTAATTTTATATTCACCCCACACAAAAACTGAATTGGACCTACCTCCATTAATGGATTGACATTTACAATAACAAATTAGGAAATTTTGAATGGCCTGGATTGGAAACGTCTTTAGCTGATATATGATATTACCAATTAAATCCTTCATTATTTTCATGTATAATTATTTTATTTTTCTTAATATGGTAGTATTTTTTTTGCACATTTCTTCATTTGGTTACTCACTCTGGCAACTAATTTTAAACCAATTTAGGTAATATCATATTTTAGATGGCAGCCAATTTTAATCTAATTTAGGTAATATCACAATTCTAAGATAATATCATATTTTATAAGACAACTAATTTTAAATTAAGGCTTAAATAAAAATAGGTGCCCAAAGTATACTTTTTTTGAACTTTAGGTGTCTAAAGTATTTTTTTTATAAAAATAGGTGCCCAAAGTTTCAACGGTTATAATTTTAGGTGTTTGACCGTTAATGGGTGTTAAAAAATTGTCAACCAATCAATGCTTGATACTTTACACTAATTTTATTTTTAAAAATTTTTAAGGAAAAAACCCAGAATTTTAAATTTTTCATAAAATTCCAAAATTTTGCAATTTTTACAAAATAATCCCCAAATCCCTAAAATTTCCCAAACCCCAAATCGCCGCCACTTTTGCCGCTGATCGTCGCGCCTGAACACACCTATGTAGTCGCCGGACCTAGGCGATCATTTCTCCCAACATAACATCGCTGAAAACGCCGGACCAACCAAATGTCGAACGCGATTTGAACTACATAACATATTTTAAATTTAAAATTCATGTTTTCACGCATTACAAATGCAGTAGTCAGATAAAGTTTTAATTAAATCACACATAATGCGCGTGTTCCATTATTTACTTAAAATATAATTATGTTACTCCTACTCTTCATTTACTTAAAATACCTCGAAAATGCTTATATTGTTATGAATATTTATGGTGAATATCTATGTATTAAAGGAGATTTTAATGCACTTTATTAGTAGGGTTTAATACCTATTGTAAATTAGGGTTTCCTTCATTTGCCTATAAATATAAAGATTAAAGAAAGCATTATATACAACCATACATTGAGAATATAATATAAATATCTCTTTTTCTCTTATCTTGTTCTTGTTTATCCTTTTTATTTTTGCTCTTTATTTTATTCACAACACATTATCAACCTGAGTTTGCTCAGAAGATTTAAGTTACAAACCAAGTTTCTTCAAAGATTTATTATGTTCTTTTTCCATCTTATATGTTTTAATTTATAAAATAATATATATATACGACGAGGATTATAAATTAAAACAAAACAAGTTTGTTCAAAATTTTAGGCTGATCACATATACTATTTAAAGGAGTCTAAATTATTTTATTCTAATTTCATGTCATATGTATATTCTTATTTTGTTTAATATTATTATGCCATGAGTATATTTTTGTCTTGTTTAATATTCTTGTTTTGTTAGTTAATATGTTCTTTGTTTCGATGGTTTAATCCGAATATATTGGCTAAACATCCCGTTCTGCGAGGCTACTGGTCTCAAAGGAAGTTTCTAAAGGACCTTGTGGATTGGTTTAACAATGTCGCGTATGAGGATTAAATCTTTGTTGGTTTATATATATATATATATATATATTTTAAGGATATTGATATGGCGTAAAAGAATTTTTTGTAGATTCATTATTATATTAATTTATAGTTTTGTCTTTTATAGTACATCAATGACAAATCTTGCAAAAATTGAGTTTGTGGCACTTGATATTTTCGGAAAGAATTATTTATCCTGGATCTTAGATGCCGAAATAGACCTAGATGCAGATGGTCTGGGAAACACTATTAAAGAGGGGAATGCAGAATCTGCTCAAATAAGACTAGAGCCATGATACTTCTTCGCTGTCACCTCCATGGGGGGTTGAAATCTGAACATTTAACGGTGAAAAATCCTCTTATTCTTTGGAATAATCTAAAGGAACGATATGACCATCAGAAAATTGTTATTCTACCTAAAGATCATCTGCTATATTTCGAATCACTTCACAATTGAAATTACGTGGTCAAAGTATTACTGATGAGGATATGTTATAAAAAAACATACTCCACTTTTCATGCAAACAATGTTGTTTTTAAGATATAATATCGTGAAAAGGATTTAAGAAATATTCTGAGTTAATTTATTACCTTCTTGTGGATGAGCAAAACAATGAGCTACTGATTAAAAATCATGAATATCGCCCAACTAGCTCCGCTCCATTCCCTGAAGCGAATGCGACATTCTATAGCGGAAAAAATAAAGGCTGCACCAACAATCGTGGTCATAACTATGAGCGTGGTCGTGGTTATAGTCACGGTCGATGACATAGGCGATGTGGTCATTTTAAAAATAACTATACCCACCGCAAGTGGAACAATAAGGATGACAATGGTGCAAAAGATCAATCCAAGAAAGAGGAATCTATGTGTCATCGATGTGGCAGCTTAAATCATTGGGCCCGTGCTTGCCGTGTGCCAAAGCATCATGTGGACCTTTACCAACAATCAATAAGTGGTAAAGGAAAAAATAGTTGAAACAAATTTTGTTTATGTCAATGACAAAGATGATTATGGCCTTGACAAAGATGATTATGGCATTCTTGGCTCTAACAAAGACAATTATGGCATTGCAGACATAGATGTTAATGATTTCCTCATATCCCTTGAGAGGAATATTTGATGTCTTTTAATTATTTATTTTCATATTTACTTTATGTTTATTAGAAAGATATGGTTATTTTATCATGGATTTTTTTACAAGAATAAATATTATGTTTACTTTATTAATATCGTTGATGTTATTTATTTGTTTCTTTTGAATATTGTTGTAACATTTATTTATTTATTTATTTGAAGAATATGATTACGTCACAAATACAATATGCAAAAATGGTGACGACTTATGCTTAGCGGACAGTGCAAGTACTCATACTATACTTTAGCATAAGCAATTTTTTCCCATTTAATAATGCAAGAGAATAATGTGAGTACTATATCTGGAAGTGCTAATATCATAGAAGGCTCCGGAAGAGCACATATGTTAATGCCAAATGGAACTCTATTCCATATTCACAATGCATTATACTCTCCAAAGTCGCAAAGAAACTTATTGAGTTTTAAAGATATTTGCAAAAATAGATATCATATTGAGAGTATTAGTCAAGGAAATGTTGAATATCTCTATATTACAAGTATAACTCAAGGCAATAAGCAAATTTTAGAAAAATTACATGCACTATCATCGGATTGTACTACACAAGAATTAATGTAATTGAAGCACATGCTATTGTAAACTATAAGTTTACTGATAACTTTATTATTTGGCATGACTGGTTAGGCCATCCCGGTTCGGTTATGATGCGAAAAATTATTGAGAATTCATGTGGTCACTCATTGAAGAACCAACAAATTCTTCAAAGTAATGCCTTTTCTTGTGATGCTTGCTCTCAAGGCAAACTAATTATTCGACCATCACCAGCTAAGATAGATTATAAATCTATTAATTTTCTAGAACGAATATAGGGTGATTTATGTGGGCCCATACACCCTTCTTGTGAACCATTTAGATATTTTATAGGTTTAATCGGTGCATCGACTAGATTGTCACACGTATCCTTGTTATCAACCTGCAACTTGGCATTTGCGAGGTTACTTGCTCAGTTAATAAAATTACGAACACATTTTCCAGATTCCCCCATAAAGACAATTTGTCTTGATAATGCTGGTGAATTTACTTCTTAGGCTTTTGATGATTTTTGCATATCGATTGGAATAAGTGTTGAACATCCTGTAGCTCATGTTCATACACAAAATGGTATTGTCGAGTCATTTATCAAACGACGTCAATTAATTGCAAGACCGTTATTGATGAAGTCCAAACTACCAATTTCTGCTTGGGGGCATGCCATTTTACATGCAATATCACTGATTCGTATCAGGCCAGTAAGTTATCATAATTTCTCCCCATTACAAATGGTTTTTGGACAAGAACCAAATATTTCCCATCTTAGAATTTTTGGATGTGCGGTTTATGTTTCGATTGCTCCACCACACTACACAAAGATGAGTCATCAAAGGAGGTTGAGAATATATGTCAGATTTGAATCCCCCTTGATAATTAAATACTTTGAGCCTTTGACGGGGATTTATTTACAGCTCGATTTGCCGACTGTTATTTTAATGAATCAGTTTTCCCAATATTAGATGGGAAAAATAAACAGCTGGGAAAAGAAATAAGTTGGAATGAATTATCGTTATCTCATTTTGATCTACGTACCCAACAATGTGAACTAAAAGTTCAAAGGATATTTCATTTGCAAAACTTAGCAAATCAATTGCCAGATGCTTTTGCTAACCCTAAAAGAGTGACTAAGTCACATATACCAGCTGTAAATGCTCCGATTAAAATTAATGTCCCAGAAGGACAAACTCTAGTTGCTAATGAGTCAAATGTTGGGGTATGCCCAAAGACCAATTATGAGATAATTGTAAAAGACATACTTATTTTATCTTGTTTATTAATAAAAAGCCATTATTATTATTATTTCAGTCTTATTCAGTGCATCTATAAATAAACTGAATTATAATAAAGTCCTTAAAATAATATAGTTATTCTTGAACGTCCTTAGTCGAGAATTATTGTGGTCTTGGACAACAATAATGTATTAAGACTAATATGTAGTTGATTGATGACAAAGTGTTGTCATTGACATGAAGATGTCAAAATCAATACATAAGTATGTGTTAGGGAACGACATACTGGACTGACCCGCTATGAGCATGTTTATTGGATTATTATGTGACAGTCACAACATTGCTCATGGTGATAACTACATGTATGATCCTCAGACTTGAGATCATCATTATTTCAACATCGTGAGTGACATATTTTTGATACGGTCAAACGTGTGTCGTAATTGACTACACTATAAAGATTGGTATTGGATATGTCACAATCCATGTAGGGAAATATGGTTGGTCAAGATAGGATTTGCCCCTCCTACATAATAGGAGTAATATCATAGGCCACTTGATTGAGTAGGACTAGAAAATGCATGGCCATGCTCGAATGAATTGATATAAGATATCATAATAGTCTACTCAAGATATCAAGAAACATTAGATGGAATATACAAGTGTGACTAATCCATGACTTGTGTCCGATCTAGATATGAGGAAAAAAGGATGAAATACATAAAAGAAGTTAATCACGGAAAAAGGTTAAATCAAACCATGATTTCATGTAACTTAGGTAACAATGATGTATTGCTAGATGCCACTCATTGCTTGTAATATTAGAATTGTTCTGGATATTACTGCTAACGTTACATGAACCTACAAGGGTCACACCTTATGATTAAAACGAACAAATATCGACTAGATAGCATGTGTACAAACTTGTTGTATACGTAATTAGTGAGAAACTGAAATTGTTATATAATGGATAATTTTAGTTTTATACATATGTTAATATTTGTTAAGTTATTGTAATTATCAAATACTAAATATATGTATCTCTAAAGAAACCTAATTAAAGTAGAATCAGATTCTACATATTTAATTATATTTGGTTGAACTTGGGCTGCCACATTTCGCCACCTTTGGGAATACTGGCGAAAACTCTCGTTGAGCCTTTGTTCCTTCCCTGCATTGTGGACCTACTTGGGACCATGTCTGTCACATACTCATACTGTTCAAGGAAAGCTCTTGACAAATCTCTCTAATTACATATGTTGACATGGCTCAATTGGGTATACCATCAGGTAGCAGACCCTGATAGACTGTCTTGAAAACAAAAGATGAGCAGCTTCTCATTTTCCAAGTGCAGTGACATTTTTCTGCTCAAGTACATAAAAAGGGCAAGTGATCCCATCATACTTCTCAAAGTCAGGAGCTTTGAATTTTGAAGGAACCACCAAGTCAGACACTAGGCTTAGATCCCCAGCGTTTACGGCACGATGAACGTTTCCTCCTTATATGGCTCTGATGATCTCTTCGAGGTTATCACATCGGTTTTCTAGCTTCTTATTTATTCTGGCTCTGTTGGCTGACTTATTGAGAACCTTAATGCCTTGGTTCTCCCCATGATTTATCTCGAACTCTCCTAGAATACGGGCTGAGCTTCCTGTTATGCGGATCTTGGACCTCCCAGTTAGTGGAAATGTCTGTGTGGTTATCCTCGGCTGGGGCGAAATAACGTCAACGGCTCCAACTGCGTTTCCTATTCTTGGGTCTATAAATTCCAACATTGCCGCTATCTGGCTGACGGTGTTTTTCTGAGCTTGTGCAATTTCCTCTTTCAAATTTTTCTCCATTTTGTCAAACCTTTCTTGGGTACTCTTATGGTTTATTTCTAGAATTATCAACTTATCTTCTGTAGTCATAACTCGAGTACCGTGCTTGTACAAAATATTGCTACGAAGTGGAATATGACATAATTAATCTTTTTATTATGTGTGTATGCGTGCAATGGCCACAACATAAGCTAATGCACACAAGGAACAAAAAATTCAAACAAGCAAAGAAAATGCAAATGCATGAATGTATGCGAAGGGCCATCGATTCCACAAAGTAATTGCTCTAGAAGTGCCTTTTTTATTGGATGCCAAATGTCCTTATTACAAAAGATTTTGACATTTTTACAAATACATCCTGAGCATCCAGCTCATTTATTTCTTCAATCAGTCTTTGGAGTCTTGGTCCTACTTTTCCTACTAGCTTGATGTACTAGCAAAGGGTTATAGCTTCTCTAACCAGCATTATCACATTCTTAACTTTGTCTCCAATTTAAGATGTGATGCTTTTGTAGAACTCGTCTCGCTCTTGGGTCCTTATGTCATTGCCTCTCAGTCAAGTGGACAAATAATCATTTCCCATTTATTGGCATCTTCAAAAACTAAGATCTTCGTTTTGTAATGACTGCTTGGTTGTACCGTCGAAGTGGTCCCATAGCACTTGTAACCTATGCACGACATTCTGCTTGGCACTAATGCGAGCATACTTTGGTGTTTCTGTCACGTGATCACCTAACTAACTTTCTTTGCCCGTTGGTAGACCTCAGACCGGTGACATACATCCGCATTGTCTTCCTCTTTCTTTAGGTACCTTTCATCCATGGCGAAAGCTTTTTCTAATTGAGCAATGTGCTTTAGAATCGACTCCTTCTAGATATGAGATGCATACAACAAACAAATATGCAAAAAAAAACAATAAAACAAGAGAAAGAACGGATTAGTACACTTTAAAAGAAAAGAAATAAACATGAAAGGTCCAAAATAATTCCATTGTACGAATAGTAACTGGGCAGCGCATTCCAACACTTCTGGACATGTCTCCACGGACTATTCATACGAAATAATTTTGATCGGACTCTAAAACCTAGGTTTCCCGCATGGCTCTAATGGGGGTAGGCTTCTAGATTCTTATACATGTTTGGTTCTAAAAGGGTTCACGAATTGTCCTCGCTATCCCCTACTAAGGGTAGCAAGGCCCATGATTCTCACTCATTATAGCTTCAAACGAATCAGGTTCAACTCAGGGGGACTCACTCCTATGCCCATACGGAGGATCAGTATCCATACGAACACATAGAGCGTGAGCCCCGGAGGTACTTGCTAGGCCCATATGGAGAATCAATACTCTCACGAGAGCAATAGCGTTTTCTCCCACTTAAACGAACGGGACGAATCTCGGGTTTAGAGCTTGAAATTAAGTCTTAAATGCATAAAATGGAATTAAATTTATAAATAGACAATTAAGTTAAGCTTTACGTGAGTTCACAAATTTCGACATTAGAACAAGGTGTAATCGACTTGTGGCCTGACTATTTTTTTTGTAAAAACCAAAAATTGTCCCTAGCGGAGTCGCCAAGCTGTCGCAACCCTCTTTCGAGGCGTTTCGACGCTTTGAAAACTCAAAAATCAACGGAGTCGCCACCAATCTTTTTTTAAAAATGTGTGATTGGATCACCTAAAAATCGAGTTATTTTAATATAACATTTTATTTTATTAAAACAAAGGTTTTGGTATGCGAAAATAAAAACGGGTTCTGGAGTCGATTACGCGTGGGAAAGGGTTAGCACCCCCACAACGTCCAAAAATTGGTACCTAGCCGATTACAAAATGTTTTAATGTCGAAATTTTGTGAATTCACATATAGCTTAAAATTATCGCCCGTTTATAAATTTAATTCTATTTTAATAGTCCTATCATTCGGAAAATGAACTCCAATTACCGCCAACACTCTTGGCGCTAACCCGCCATTTTCGTTTGACAAGACACCGCATTAACAATTAATACATTCGAGCATGCATATAATACAAACAAAATTAATGAAAGAAAAAGCAATAAATAAAAAAAAATAGAATTACACATATCTAAACACACAAAAAAATGCTATACGTATTAATATTATCATTATTATACATAAACTATATATAAGGTAAAAAAATTAATATATAATATATATAGCGTGAAGATAAACAAGGAAAACATGCCAAAATTTAAGTAGAAGATTATGGTGAAGATATATATACTTATATAGATAAGGAAAACGTTTAAAATTAAGGCAATATATAAGTATATATGGTATAGAATTAAGGTGTAAGAAATGTACATATAAAATTAAATAATAAGATCTAAATAGTATATATACTCGGAAAAGTAGACAGTGAAAAAAGTTTAAAATATGTACAAACAGTCACCTTAATGAACATAAGCAAAATTAAAATGCAGCATTAAAAAAGACATAGAATTTGAATATTAAGCAATACGTGTGCTGAAATAAAATTAATGCAAAAAAGTGCAAAATTGGAAAAGTGAAATTTAAAGGTTCGTAGATGAAATAATTGAAAATAAATGGGCAAAAAAAAACGAAATTACAAAAAAACTTTTACACATCGCAACGCTTTGGATCTTCACTGCTTCAAAGTTAAAATAAAGAAAAAAATCTCAAACCAAGAAAGATGCTGGTACCTTCTGCTTTTTATTTCTTTCAAGAATTTTTCTTGAATTTCCTCTCTACAAAGCGCGCTCTCTCTCTCTCTTTTCTATAATGTGTTGTGTGGTGTTTTTCTCTTTGAGTTGTGGTTGTGAGTTCTCTCTGTCGAAATACAAGTGAAGAGGGGTTTATATAGGGATTTTTACTACCAAAATTACATGAAAAAATCAGCCTAAAAAATCCACAAATTTGGGTAAAAATATTGCCCTATTTTTCATGATTTGATTCTATTCTTTCCCTTTTCAAATTTGACCAAATTTGTTGATTGATTCCCTTCCTTTTTGAATCGAATCTGCTCAAATCTAAGCTGCCGCCTTCCTTTTTTTTTGTTAAAGATTCAAATGAACCAGCTTTTATTTTCCTTTTCTTTTGAATCAAATCTGCAGGAATAATGCACCTCCCCTTTTACTTGACTCAGTCCAGCTTTCTTTCATTTTTCTTGCATTTTTGAGCCAAAACATCAGTGACAACAAGTCTCGTTAAGTACTTAATGACCGAGTTATTATTTATAACAAAACACAAAGTTTAATTGTTTTTTGTAACATTTGAAAGTTTGATTACTATTTTGTTTTTCCAACAAAGTTCAGTTACCATTTTGATACTTTACCCTCATAAAAATGCAATTTTTAAAGGGTAAAATTTTGATACAAAATATACAAATTTTAAATTCTTAACTCCAAATTCAAAAAACTAAATCTTAAACTCTAAACCTTTACCTTAATTTATAAATATTAACCTTAAATTCTAAACCTTAAAATATAAACACCTAAACTTTAATCCCTAAACTAAACATCTAACCCCTAAAATTAAAAGGCTTGTGTAGTTTACGCAGCTTGTATATATAAAAAAAAATCTATTTTTAAAATGACATTCCTTTACTTGGAGTCATCAAAAAATAGTTGAATGGGAATAATAGTTTCATAATTTTCATGGCTAGGTTGAAAGGGCATTTGTTTGACCCATCCCTCTGCTTCTCGCTACGCCTGATGTTATGATCGCGTTCCATGCTAATAACAAACTTCTCCCCTGTTTCACTAGCCCTGAATAACTTGATTCGAAATTCATTATTCATTTTATTTAAATTGTAAAAAATTTGACTCGAAATCAAAAATAAAATAACTCGATTTAAAGATCTAAATAAAGTCGGTCAAAATAAGAAACATTACTACACATGATATAGCTAGATATGCTATATCTATTGAGGCTTACTCATATAAATGATACTCTATTAACCAATTATAGACTATAATAGGAATTATCCAATACAATGCGTAAACAAAATTTTAATTATAATCAATACATATTTGTACAACAACAAATATAATCAATCAATATAATAAAATAAATCGAACAACAATCGAAATATATTTGGTCCTAATTCATAATAACTCTGAACAAAACATAGGCTTGACTAGGACAAATATAAACGAAAAAGCTACATGTGATAAATGCACATAGTGGAACTCGAACCAAACCTAAGTTTCATTGACAATAGGGGGAGTTTGAACAAATACGATTGTGTTCGTGTTCGTTTGTTTATTTATTTTAAGGTGTTCATATTCGATTCGTATTTGTTTAATTTTTTAATGTCATGTTCGTGTTCGTTTATTTATTTTTGAAGGTGTTCGTATTTGTTTGTTTAGCGTTCACGAACATGTTTGTTTAACGTTCACGAACATGTTCGTTGAAGAAAATGGTAAAATTATGCCACTAGTCCTAAGCTCCTCAAGCTTTACACTTTGAACTCCAAAATTCATCTTGTGTTCAATTTTATCCCTAACCTCACCATTATTTAAAGGCTTAACTACAAAATAAGTGTCCAAAATATGTCTCTTTTTTGCAATAGGTGCCTAAAGTTTCATTTTTTGCTTGTTTTAAAGTCAATTGAGACACCTACTTTGGCACCTACTTCAACCAAAAATGAAACTTTAAGAACTTATTTCAGCTAAAAAATATTTTAGGCACTTATTTCAGCCAAAAATGAAACTTTAGGCACCTATTTCAATAAAAAATACTTTAGGCACCTATTGCAAAAAAGAAATATGGTTTGAACACTTATTTTGTAGTTAAACCTTATTTAAAAATGTAAAACAAATAAAAAGGAAAAAGGAAACCGGCTAAACGAGCTTATAAACGAGTCAATAAACTAGATTGTTCGTGAACATAAACAAACCAAACACACATTTGTTCGTGTTCGTTCGTTTTATTAAATGAACACAAAATTTTATTCATGTTCATTTATTTAACTTAATAAACGAACATAAACAAACGTGAACTACTCATTTTTAAAATAATTTACACCCCTAATTGGCAAAAACCAGTCTCATTTTTTAAATAAACCTTAAATTTTTAAATTTTTTATTCAAACCCTTTCGTATATCGAGCAAACCTTTAAATTTGGAAAACTTGTAAATTGTCATGTAAACTAATAACCCCAAATCAAATGTGCCCATAAAGTTTGAAGGTTTCAAACTAATGGTATTGGCCAATTTCAATCTTTTCTTGGCATGTAGATCAAATAAAAAAAAATCCTTACATTTTATAGATAGAGAAAAATT
Source organism: Hibiscus mutabilis (assembly GCA_019671005.1). Lineage (NCBI taxonomy): Eukaryota > Viridiplantae > Streptophyta > Magnoliopsida > Malvales > Malvaceae > Hibiscus > Hibiscus mutabilis. The sequence continues at coordinate 74,047,158 of CM033712.1, read as the reverse complement.
TACTAAAATACTTTCAAATCCCTTTGATAAATCATCAAATACCCATTTTTCCTCATCCATTATTTGTCAAAATTGATAAGCAAAATCCAGTGAAAATAGCTGTAATTTGCAAAGGAAATCTGTTAGTGTTGGATTCTTGAAGAGAAAGGGGGTGATGATGACAATGGAGGGGACGATGGATACGGCGGTGTTGGATGATATAATACCGAGGTTATTGGAAGGAAAAGGAGGGAAACAGGTTAAACTTTCTGAAGGAGAGATTCGTCAGCTTTGTATTAATGCTAAACAAATCTTCGTTTCCCAGCCCAATCTTCTTCAGATCAGTGCTCCCATTAGAATCTGCGGTTAGCTTTTCTTTTCTCCCCTTTTCCCATTGAAATTGTGTGCCAAATTCTGGGTTTATCTTTGATTTTCCATTTAAATTGCGTAATTTATTGAAATTGCAAATGAATTCCAATGATTGGGCAGTTAGATCTGAGATAATGCTCATGCCAATTGCCAAATTCATTTTGAGTTATTTTTTTCCTATTTTTTGTTAGATCCGAGATCCAAAGTGTGGAACCAGAAATTTCATGTTGGGAATAAAGAGAAAAGTAAATTAAGAATATGATTTTTGGTCTAATTTGAATCTAGCCCCTTTACTATGTTGAAATTTGGATTTAATCTCTCAACTTTTATTATTATTAGTAGGTCCAAATGATAAAAAGTTAGTTGCTGCCATTAAGTTGATGGTATTGATATTTATGTATTTGCTCATATAGTTAGGGCAATGTATGTAGAAGAACAATCAACCATGTTAAACCAATAATGAATTTGCATGTCAATCGATCATCATTTTAATGGTAGCAATTAACAAAGTTATCGATTTGGAACTGCTATTAATATTATAGAAGTAGAGAGGATTCAGATGAAATAAAACTAAAGGAGAGAGATTGGCCAACTGAATGTTAGCTCGATAGACACCGTTAATGTTACAATATACTTGAGTATGTAGGTTTGAATGGTGGTGCGTAAGCATGCATTCTTCTCTGGTTTATGAGTGGGTAAAGGTCCAGGTAATTTAGACATAGTATCAAAAATTAAAGGAGGACCAATCCAACAACTCATTTTCTTTTTAATATTATAAACAATAGAGGAGCAATTAACCGAAATTAAAGTAGAAAGATTAAATCCTTAATAGTAGATCGGTTACCACCATAAATAGACTTTTTTTATACAAGAGTGTATAGAAGTTCAAGGAGAAGGGACCAATCCAACAATTCATTTTCTTTTTGTGTTGAAATGCTTTCTAATGGTTGAATTTTTTTGACAAATCCTAAATCTAATCCTGATCCTACCTAGAGGGGAGGGGAATGGGGGACTCTAGGGAAGGAAGGGGAGTGTTCCTAGTGGGTTTAGAACCCATGACTAAGGGAATACGATGGAACAAAGATGAGAAGCTTGGCCAACCGGCCAAATGTTCTTGCTCCTTTCTAATGGTTGAATTGAGGTACTTAATTCGGTTTAAAGAAATGGTTGTTATGTACAACGTTGGATTTTCTTTGGTAATTAACAAATACTTTTTGACTTTGCCAACAAGGCCTTAGCTTAATAAAAAGTTGAGGTCGGAATTTTGAGATCTTATGACCTTATTCAAATTTATTCTGATTTAAATCGGATATATTTCAGTTATCAGTCCGACCATACTTTGTAATGTTGATTCTGACTGTAATTATTCAAATATACTGATATTATAAGTCATTTTTTATAGGTGATATTCATGGACAATACCAAGATCTCTTGAGGGTATTCGAGTACGGTGGGTATCCACCGGAGGCAAACTACTTGTTCCTTGGGGATTACGTAGACCAGGGCAAGCAAAGCTTGGAGACAATATGCTTGCTTTTGGCCTATAAAATAAGATATCCAGACAGGATTTTTCTCTTAAGAGGGAACCATGAAGATGCAAAGGTGAATAGGATCTATGGGTTTTATGATGAGTGCAAAAGGAGATTTAACGTTAGTCTTTGGAAACTATTCACCAACAGCTTTAACAATTTGCCTGTGGCTGCACTCATTGATGAGAAGTTACTTTGTATGCAGGGAGGGTTGTCTCCGGATTTGGAAAAATTGGATCAAATCAAGGAAATCGAGAGGCCAACGGAAGTTCCCGACGGGGGTCTCCTATGTGATCTACTTTGGTCTGACTCTAATCCAAATGTAGAGGGCTGGGCGGATAGTGATCGAGGCATCTCATGCACTTTCGGTGCCGATGTAGTCGCTAATTTTTTTGGAAAAGAACGACCTTGATCTCATTTGCCGAGGTCATCAAGTAAGTCAATTTCATTCTTTTTCGTTGCAAAAGGTCATCGCGGGTTGAAGGAAGGGACTGCATATGCTGAGATTTATACTCTATACTTATGATATAATGATTGTATAAACTAATCAAACTGAAATCCGAATTGAAAAGCCAATTTCTTTTGGTTATTGAATTTCTGCATCAAATAGGTTTATGTTAGCTTATGGACCAAGTAAGCTAGTTTCTTTCTGCATTTGGATAAAGGGAGGGATTGCATATGTTGAGATTCGAATCTTAGACTTGTTGGACCTTACCTCTTAAGGCTGATTGTTAAATCAATTGAGCTAAGCCCTGAGTTTCCTTTTTCATGAAATGGAATCAAATATCATACAGATGTATATTGCTGAACAAGGGTGTGAGTATTGGATATGTGTATGTTTAACCTTTTTCTTTTAATCAAATTACGTATTTGGGGGTTCATATTCCCGTTCTAGTGTCCGTCATAGATAAGTATTAGACACGAATACTTCTAGGTATAATTAGTATCATCGAGTTTGTCCGGGTTCGTATTAATCTAAAGTTTTGAATTGTAGGTTGTGGAGGATGGGTATGAGTTGAGGTCGAATTTCTTACGATTCGGACTCAATTCGAGATTATCAGACACCTATGAATACCCAAGCAAAAGTATCACGTCCAAGTCCTTGCCTATGCAATTCAATGCAATGCAATTGTACCATTAACTCTAGTGCATCTATGTTCAACAGCCACAGAAGATCGGAACAACCTGATACGCTGTGTACTGAGCAGTTTCGAGGAGGGCGGGGGATGTCGTTCTACACAAATACAGAATTCCAACAAGCTCGATTGAAAAACCGTATTTCGGTTTCTCGTACACCAAATGGATTTTTTTTGTTTATTTAATCTGCCTTGTATTTGTACGTGACTATAATTTTTTGCTGGTTTTCTTAGGAATTATTTTATTTTTTAATACCCCGTGTACTCAAATGTTCATCAGTGGGTTAATTATAGGCTAAATTATAAACATCTGTCTCAGAAATTATGTTTCAATTAGGGGTGAGCATTTGATCGAGTCGAATAAAGAAAATTGAGTTAGTCGAATTGATGAATCATTTTTTATAGTTCAAACTTTATTTGAAATTTCTCGAGTCAAGTTCATGAAATTCGAGTCGAGTTGTTCGAGTTTTTGTTTAAATTTAATTGTAAATATTTAAAATGTTATAGTATCAATTAATTTCAATTTAAATGGTTTTCTATAACCATATACGACATGCATATATGTTTCTTCATGTTTTTCATATGCGATTTACATATTTTAGGCAGAGTTGAGGAACTTAACTTGAAAAAACTACTAATTACTAAATATTTTGAGTTATTCGAGTCTCATTTTATAAATTAAAATTTATTTAAAATATTTTCAAGTCAAATCGAGTTTATGAAATTATAATTTGAGTCAAACCAAGTTGATTTTTTATCGAATTGAGGGACTTGACTCGAAAATTCACTCATTAGCCTAATTTCAATCTTGAATGAAAATTAGTAATTATATTATATATAATATGAATATGGTAAAATTGCAGTTTTCCAATATTATTTTTATCATTTAATTTGGCACTTGTGACGATTCAAAGCTGAAAAGAGAAAATTGGATGGGTTTTTTAAGTAATTGTTAAGTTAGTTATTTTACTTTTAATAATTGACAGCCGGCTTGTAAACCGTTTCATAGAAATGGTGAATTTTAGAGTGCTATAGAGTCTTGCAAACCATGTCGTCTAAGGGCTGTAGATTATATGGCTGAAATCCTGATCTGAAACAGGCTTATCGAATGAATGAAAGTTTAAGTTTTTGTTTTCTCTCCCAAATTTCTGAAATTTTTGGTCTCCCTTTGCTCCTCTATCTTCTCCTTCATTTTAATTTTTTTTTCTTTAGCTTCGTACTGTTACATCACTCTATTGATTGACGAAGCTCTCTATTGATATTAGTTGAGATGAGTAAAATTCGACTCGAAAAAAATAAATAAAGAAATTCACGTTAATGAAGAAAAGAACTTTACTTTTCTTTTGTCTAAAGCATTTAGATTCTAAACTAAACTATAATACCATCTATTCCAAAGGTATACTTTGTTTGACTACTCAAGAAAAGAATAAATGCATGGCAGGAAAAGAATGTAAGAAATCTAATCTTTTCAAAAATATAACTCTAATATTATACCCATTTAAGAATGTAAGAAAATTTAATCTTTTCAAAAATAATTACATCATGGTGCACTTACAATGTGAGTATTATTTAAATTTTTTCAATAAAAATGTTTTAATATATAGTTTTTAATAAATATAAGATAATTGTTAGTATCATTTTATACATTTTTTATTAAATTTAGTGCTAGGATTATTGTTGGATTAATGTAACATAACTTTATCATAAATTTAATCCATCGTATTTATATTTTTATTAATATGATTCTTATTTTTGGGTTCATATTTAACCATCAAAGTAAATATTTCTTTCTTTTTAGCATAAATAAGTCGAAAATTCGATTCAATTTGATTCAAGTCATCCATCAACAAAAACAAAACTCTTTTTTTCTTTCTTGCTTTCTTTTGTTCCTTGTGTGTTTCAACATCTAAATCACATTCACTGCTCAAAAATGGAGATGGAGTTGGACAAGGGGAAGCAGATTCAACGTTATGATCTTCATAGGCATCCCTTGGTGTTGGTTGAAGCGCAAGGCGATGAGAAAGAGAAAGCTGATTGCTCGGTGTGCGGGGAACTCATATCTGAATCTGACTCCAGATTTACTTGTCATCTACACTGCAACTTTCACCTCCATCCCCAATGTTCCCAATTACCCGATTCTATTATCCCACACCCTTTCCATCCCCAGCACGATGGTCTTTACTTCGAATCACATCCAGAGTTGTACGCAGAGAAGAGGGCTTGTGCACTGTGCAAGGAAAAATGTAAGTTGTTATTTTATTCTTGTTCCGGATGGTGCAGATTTTGTCTCTGCGTCAAATGTGTTCTCTCTTCTTCGCATTTGATAATTGATAGCGAAAACATGTCTGAGTATGAACTTCCCTTCATCTTCCTGAAAAGCCATAAGGATGAACTCAAAAGAGCCCACTGCTCATGGTGTCAACACTCGTGTATAGGTCCCTTCTATGTTTCTGTTGGTTGTAAGGTCATACTTCACCAAAACTGTTTTCTTAACTTACCCACAGAAATGGGTCTCCCCTGCCACCGTTCACACCCTCTCTTTCTTCAGTTTCAAACAAACAGTTTCTTTTGTGAGATCTGCCAAAAGGATGACGCCGACGGTGATAAACTGCTGTATCGTTGTTTGGCTTGCAAGTTTGATATTCACCTTGAATGCAGTCCGCACAGACCAATTATTGAAGCTAATACGTATCATGACCACCCATTCACCATGCTTTGTAGAAATGATTCATCATTCATTTGTGATGGATGTGGCACCGATGGCAAGTTTGTTTCCTATATATGTCCTCCATGCCACCTCCAAGTCCATAAAACTTGCACTTTGTTGCCCCCGAAGATCAAAGCCGCTCGACACGACCATGTTCTTCTCCACAAGTATTTCCTTGAGAAAGGAGAAGTTGGAGATTGCCAAATTTGTTTCAAGCGAGTGAAAAAGGAGTACGGGAGTTACAGTTGTTGGAAGGAAGATTGCAATTTTGTGGTGCATGCGAAATGTGTGCTGGAGGATGATTCCTTGTACCATATAATTGATCAAGAAAATGAAGGCGTGGATGATGATGCTACGGAGTCTTCCATCACTGTTATCAAGGCGAATGAGCTCGGCGTAGCTACAGAGGTACGCCATTTCAACCATGACCACAATCTGGTGTTAGAAGACAAGATGACAGAGCACGATGACAGAGCTTGCGATGGGTGCATGTTGTCTATCTGCACTCCATTTTATGATTGTTCCAGGTGCAATTTCTTCCTTCACAAAACATGCGCTGAATTACCCAAAACCAAACATCACTGGTTCCAACTACCTGCCATGAAGCTTGAAGCCAGCGGTAATTGGGAATGGTGTCGCTTGTGTGATCGCTTGTGCAGTGGTTTGTTTTACAGAGGATCTGGAGGCAGAATGTTCTGCCTAAGTGTGTGCTGCAATTCCTTACGTCATCAAACATGAATGGCACCAGCACTTGGTCTTTTTTGATCCTAAATGCAGTGGTTGTGGTCTCGATCATCCGTATTTTGGTTCATTATTCAGATGTAAGGAGTGCAGTTTTAGTTTGGACTTTGCATGCCTGACATTACCGCTTGAAGTTGGGCACAAATGTGACGACCACTTAATGAAACTTGCTTATCATGATGGAAACGATGATTCAGAACAGTTGTATTGTGACATCTGTGAAGAGAAGAGAGATCCAGACCGTTGGTATTATTCCTGTTCAACTTGCGATAATTCTGTTCATTCTAAATGTGTTCTCGGAAAGTATCCATTTGTTAAGGATGGTGCCACTCTTGACCGGTCCTATTACAATCACAATCACCATCACGATTGTCTCAGTTATGTCCGCAAAGTCGTTGAGGGGTATCCTTATTGCTCGGGATGCGGTAAGCCTTGCCAAGATGAAGTTTTCAAGTGTACCCAATGTAACTACATCGCCCACTTCGACTGTTGGTATGTTAATTATGAGCTCTTGTTTCTTCTTCTTGAATGATCATTACTATTATTATCATTCTCTTCAATATTATTTTAACATCAACTTTACTTTTGTCTTCAACATTACTATAGTGTGTTGATTTAAAGCCTTGACAAATCAATATGTCGTCGCCACATATACATTTCAAGTGCTCCAAGAGGATTTGACAGTCAACTTCCAGATTTGATGATTCAGTTTGGTTTGGTTTGATTTGATTTAAAGGGTTTGTAATCTTAAGTAAAAATATTGTGTGTTGTTTTACTTCATTTGACTTGATTGTAATATCTGGTGTTAATTTTGTGTTCATTTGTGATTGGGTTTGAATTAAAGTGTGTAATTTTAAGACGATATTATGTGTTGTGCTTGGTTTGATTTGTAATATTTAAATCAAAGGATTGTGATTGGGTTTGAACTAAATAAAACCGTATTATTTGGATTGAATATTATTTTTATAATTGCTTCCAACTCTGAATATATAGTATTAATATCTCTTAATGAATGAGACAATAAAATTATAGGCTATTGATAATTATTTTTTGAATTTGGATTTTTTTTTACTTATAACGACAAAATAAACTCTCTTTTATAACAGTAGACATTATTTAGTAAATTTACAAAGTCAAATGTGAAACTACTTGTTGGGTTCTAAATTAACTTTTATAGAATAATAATCGCTTTGTATCTTTTTTCCAAAATTAATAATATTACTATAAATATATTATATTATTTAATTGTAAGATTAAATATATGGTAATCGTTTAGGGTTCAATGCCTATACTAAATAAAATTAATCTACGAATCAATATTTATATGAATCATTTTAAATATATGGTAAATAAAAATTTATTTTAATTTATTCAAATCTATTTAAAAAAAACTAATTTACTGAAAAATAATTTTGAATTTAAATTAAAGAAAAACATAATTAACTTAAAATAAAGTTCAAGTCGGTTTGAACTTTAAAAAGTTACTTCGACCAAACATCAAAATAGACAAATAAATTAGCATTTGAAAATATAAATTTTATTTTTTCAAAAAAAGAAAATATAAAATTTATAGGCTAATTATATTAATAATATGTAAAATATAAAATTTTTCTCACAATTTAGACAGTGTCACGGTAGTAATTTTTAAATTTTCATAGATTTACTAAATCTAATGGTCAGATTAATAAAAATTAATAGAATACATAAGTAATAAAAATAAATAAAACTAATATAATTTTACAGTAATATAAATAAATCTAACCCGAAATCAAAGCCCATTAAATATTACAAACTCTTATAACGTAGGCATGAAAATCCTATATAAAAGTAGGCAAAATCCTTTAGTTATGTACATATACATACATATATAAAACCATATATCTACATATTATTATTTACAGATTTTCAAGAAATTAAAGAGAAACGTAAACAGTGGCAAAAACTCAGCTTTGACAGTTGACGTACATGGAAATTAGTTAAGTTGCAAAGATAAGAGAAGCTAGCCGGCTAACCAGGAAATTAGTGAGAAAGGACTGACATATCGGTGTCGGAAAAGGTGACCGGCAAAGAATGTTAAAGAGTTACGAGCGGCAATAAAAGTTGAATGAAAGTAAGCAGAGAAAAGATGAAAAAACAATGATCTCCTGATTATGCGTAGTAATTTAAGCTTGCCTTCTTCTTAGCTTGAACCTGAATGATACCTTCATTGAAATCTTCATGGTTTACCTGTAAATCAGACGACCAAAACCCGATGTTCGATATTTGCTCATATGACTCGAATGTTCACAAGTAAGACTGACAATATAGATAAATGCAGATACACCCAAGACTAAAAAGTGCACCTCGGTTGCATCACGTCGAAGTTCTAGCATGCCTGCCTCCACACAAACAGCTTTCAGTTGTGCTCCATTGAAATCATCAGTGGAACGTGCAAGTTCTTCGAAATTGACATCCGGATGAACGTTCATCTTCCTTGAGTGGATCTACAAATTCAATGGAAGAATTCAAGAAGATTCTGCAGAATATAGAAGCCATGGAATTAGAAGCAGCTGTATTGAAAGTCGTACCTGAAGGATTCTGGCTCTAGCTTCTTCAGTGGGATGTGAGAACTCGATTTTACGATCCAATCGACCAGAACGCATCAAAGCAGGGTCAAGGATATCAGCTCGGTTAGTTGCTGCTATGACCTACAATACATTGCATTACAATACAGTTTAACCACTGAAACATAACCAGGGTTATTTTAGCTCACTGATTCAACTCTAGACCGCAACATTCATTAATCAGGAACCCGAAAAGGCAAACCTTAATACGTTCATCACTGCTAAAGCCATCGAGCTGGTTGAGCAGTTCCAACATAGTTCGCTGAACCTCCCTATCTCCGGTCACTTCACTACAGGTGGTAACCGACAGATCAAAGTAAATGGCTTTACTTTACCGGCTTCAAAACAACTTTGCTCGACAAGAAATAGAGTCATGCCATTACCTATCAAAACGCTTTGTACCAATTGCATCAATTTCATCTATAAAAATGATGCAAGGAGATTTTTCTTTTGCAAGCTGAAAGGCATCATGGACAAGTTTCGCTCCATCTCCAATGAACATCTACATGCATTACAATATTTTAATTACTCATTAAAGGGCCCAAGATAAATACGCACAAAGTAATTCCACACTATAATTAAAGCAACTTTATTATTCATCATCTTCCTTTCATGTTATAATAAACCAAGAAAATGTGGATGGGATACAAAGCTAAATTGGAAGTTAAATGGGGTGTAAACATCTAGAGAAGAAAGTTTGGAAAAGATAAAAGTACTTCGTACCTGAACCAGTTGAGGGCCTGCTAGCTTAAGAAATGTGGCATTTGTTTGTGCCACACAAGCACGAGCCATCAAAGTTTTTCCAGTGCCAGGAGGTCCGTATAAGAGCACACCCTTTGGTGGCGAACGCCTAGCTTTTGAAACCGTTCTTTATGAGTCATAGGCAATACAATGGCCTCAACTAGTTCTTGGATCTGTTTCATGAAAGTTGAAAACCAGTCAGAGTGCAAATAAATAAGGGCATCATTTGCTCAGCAGTTATTAAATGAAATCCGAAAGGTAGTGGAATAAAAACCTGCCTGCTTTTCCAAGCCACCAAATGTCATTGTAGTCCTCGGTTGGTTTCTCATCAACCTCCATAGCCTGCACTCGAGAGTCGTATTCAGATGGCAGTGTATCCAATATCAAGTAGCTATCTTTATTGACCCCAACCAAATCACCAGGTTTCAACTTATCCGGGTCAACAAGTCCAACCACAGGAGGGAAGATGGCCTGCAGAACTTATAAACAAATCAAGATCAAAACCAAGTGTTCTCACCAATTCTTAGAAAATGTTGATTTTTACAACAAATTTCATTACATAAAAACTATAAAACAATTAGTAGTGAACTAAGGAATCACACTGTACTCACCTGACGAGTTGATGTTTTCAGCACAACACATTTACCCTTCCTCTGTGAATCAAGATCAATGTTGGCACCATCCTCCTCTGCCTCATCTTCAGGATTCATCTCCAATATCTGAACGAAATGGTAATTAAGTATTGAAACATCCAAAACAATGGTTCAGTATTCATTTAGTGATTACGGATGGTAATGGATAGAGCAAATTTGGATATTCAGAAATATTGGATCCATTTTTTTCCATATTTGGATAACATTAGGATTCAAATATTAGAATTATTTTCCGCAGTGGATGTGGATATTAACCTTCGTATCCATTATGTAAATCCACATTACTTAAGCGGATAATGGATTTGGATATCTCAAATTTATTTTGGCAGATAATGGCTTCAAATATCTGCTTATTTTAAAATAGTTAGGTTAATCAACATACAGAACTAAAACCCTAAAACAAAACAATGGAAATAATAATTGAAGCATGGATATTACATGAAGATAAATCAAGATAAATTTATGTAATTCAGAATCAAAACCGGATAGTAAATTCCAAATTTAATAAAAACAAATAAACAAATTCAAATTATAAAGTAGTTATTCGGATTCGAATTTGAATATTACAGAAAAAATTACCTCGACAATGTTGCCGACCAAGTAAGGCAATTGCTTGTTAAGTTTAATCTTTTCTCGATTCTCCTTATTCTTCTCCTTGTATGATTCTAACTCAAAATTTATCCGTTGCATCTCATCCTTTAATCCCCAAAAACCAGAAAATCCACACAAATTATAGTTAAATCTTTTGCAAAAGAAAAGCATTTTGCGTACAACAGATAATTACTTAGATTTAATCAATACCCAGATATAAAATTCGAAAAATAACATCGGATAATTCATAATTGAATGGAAAAATTAAAACCCTGGACTAAAGAACTTCCCGTTATAGGTAATAGATTACTTGGGTTGAATCAAAACCCAAAATTAAAACCCTAAAAACTAAAGAATGGAAATAATAATAAAAACATGGATATAAAGGACCTTCTGAATTCGAATCTTCGTCAAAGCTCAGTTCTTCGTGAGAAATGACTGCATGCATGAGAGGAGTTTGTCTAGTTCTATCAGTAGCATCAACTTCTGCTTCTTCCTCAATTAAGAGTTCACATAATGCTGAGTTTTCGGTGCTAGCTGCCCTATGCAATGGGGGTACGTCCTACCTGCATTGAGCCCTACTACGGTCTTAGTCTCGATTTGACTATTTTTTAAAGTAATAAAATCACTTAACTATTAAAATGAACTCGATGTGATTACTTGCCGTTAAAATTATAATTATACATTTAGTCATCGTTATTTATGCATTATATCAATTTGGTCTTAATTTTAATTTAATAAAATAACTTAAACATTCAATTACATGGTGACATATGTCAACACCTTATTGAAAGAATTTAATAAAATAAAATTAAGTAAACTTGCGCTAGGCGGGATTCAAACTCAAGTAAGGCAAATGTGAAAGGGATGGCTTAACAACTGCACCAAGTACAAATTTGTGTTATAAATCACCAACTTTAATATATGTCTTATCGTTTTTTATATTTTTTTAATTTCACATATAGAATCATCAAATTATTTTTTTTAATTTAATTAAAAATCTCAATTAAATTATATTTTAAAAATAAAAATTTTAAATTATAATAAAAATTCATTTAGAAAATCTGAACTCACGAAAATAATTCAAATAAATTTATATTGTGATTTGTGTTATATAAAAAATTCATTTAAAGAATATAAACTCACAAAAATAATTTAAATTAATTTATCTTGTAATTTGTGTAATATTTATATTTATTTAAAAAATAAATGTAGAAAAAATATATAATAAATTAAAATTTTTAGTTCAATGATTATCTATGTGAAATTTAAAAAAATACATAATAATTTAATTGATATTTAGAACATAATTTAAATTAATTTATCTTGAAATTTGTGTTATATTTATATTTATTTAAAAAATAAATGTAGAAAAATATATCATAAATTAAAATTATTAATTTGATGATTATATAAGTGAAATTAAAATATATATAATAACTTAATCGAGATTTTAGATTTGCTAAATAAATTTGTATTATAATTTTAAAATTTTAATTTATTATATATAATTTAACATATATAATAATTTAATTGAGATTTTTTAATTAAATTAAAAAAATAATTTAATGATTATATATGTAAAATTAAAAAAAATGTAGAAACAATAAGATATATATAAAAGTTAATGATTAATAATACAAATTTGTGCTTGGTGCAATGGTTAAGCCACTCCATTTAGTCTTGTCTTGCCTGGGTTCTAGTCCCACCTGATGTAAGTTTACTTTATTTTGTTATTCTCCTCTAAATAGGTGTTAACTTGTGTTGTGTCACCATATAATTGAATCTTTAATTTATTTTATTAAATTAAAATTAGGATTAAACTGATAGAATCTAAATAGGTGTTAACTTGTGTCACCATATAATTGAATCTTTAATTTATTTTATTAAATTAAAATTAGTAACGAGGATCAAATGTATAATTATACATATTTTTATTAATACGTTATTCCTTTATACTAATCAACGAGGATCGTTAAATTCTAACGGCAATATGTCACCATATAATTGAATCTTTAATTTATTTTATTAAATTAAAATTAGGACTAAACTGATAGAATGTATAAGTAACGAGGATCAAATGTATAATTATACATATTTTTATTAACTGCCACGTTATTCCCTTATACTAACTGTCACGTTACTCCCTTCGTTAAATTCTAACGGCAAGCGGTCATATTGAGTCTATTTTAGTAGTTGAATGGTCTAATTACATATAGTGGCAAAATCGAGACTGAAACTATAGTATAATGTCCATTTATGTAGTTTACCCTAATAAAAAATAAATTGAGTTTGAAGTTACAAGCTTTGTCCATTGAATTAATCTTTGCACCATCTCTTGCTAGCAGCATAATGAAGAGCGGTGCGGCCACCATCATTTTTCACATTAACATTCGCTCCTTCAGAAAAGTAATAAAAAAAATAACAATAGATAGCATCAGCTGAATGCAAAATTCACACACTTGAGATAACAAGCATAGTAAGAACCCTACTTATGCTCAATTAACATATAAAGAAATTTGCAACATAAATATTTTCGGTTTTGTGTTTATGGTGTCTGGTAAGTCAATTAATTTCCAAACCTTTTGAGGTTCACATAGCAATAACTTTTGGGGTTTAGGGGTTTTGAGTTTTTGGTTTATGGGTTTAGTGTTATAGATTTAGGGTTTAAGGTTTACGGGTTTAAGGCTTTTGGTTTTGTGTTTATGGGTTTGGGGTTTTAGGTTTAGTGGTTTGGATTTAGGGTTTAGAGTTAAATTATTTTTAATTAAAAATAGGGCCAAATTTAAATAATGTGTAAAATTTGAGGGTTAAACTTATTATTATTTTTCGAATTAGGACTAAATTGTTTGAATGTACAAATGTGAGAGACTAAATGTGTTATTATATAAAATTTGCTACATGCCAGATCACTTTCTTTACATCCGTTAAGAGTTCAGTGGCCAAATTAAAGCAAATCACAAAGTTTAGTGGTAACATTGAGTGGCCAAGTTAAAGCAAATTACAAAGTTTAATAGTAACATTAAAATAATTAAAATTTTAATTATCAAATTAAATAATTAACTAAAGTCTAATGACCATTTATGAACTTTATCAAAAAATATATATAAAAATAAAACAGTCATGTAAGAAAACTTAGGGGAACCGATCTTTATTTTTCAACTTCGTTAATTTTATCGATGAAATCACTCAATAAAATGTAGAAGTTTCGAGTCACAAAATGAATAATGATAAAACAGATTTTGGTAGTAGAGCTTGAAGAGACCTTTACTTAAATTTTTTATAAATTGGTACGTTTATATTAAAATTTTTAAAAATATTAAAGGTTTAAATTTATTTTTTTCAAAAAAATTAAAATTTAATTAAAAAATTTAAAATATAATATTTAGCGAAAGCTTTTAAAAATTTTAAGAACATATTTAATTCAGAATCTTTAAAAATTTTAAATATAATAAAAATATTTTAAATTTTTAAAGAGTTCAAATTAAAATTTTTAAAAATTAAAAATTAAATTCTCAAAATTTGGAGAGCCAAGACTCCCACTGCACCGTTACAATTCACACCTGAATAATGATTACTAATAATCTATTTTTATTAGTGATTATGTCACAGGGGCCATTATCCTCTTCCCAAAAGACATGTCTGATAAGATGTACAGCGCTACCGTATTTATATCCTAAGACTTCCCTTTTCCTTTCCAATGTGAGATTAATGACCCCGCCTCTTCTTAGGCGTGACATTCTCCCCCACTCAACCTCGTGACGCCCTCGTCACGAGCTTTCGCTCTTGTGATGGGCCACCTTGTCACAGTTGTCCACCCTGCCTACCCCACTCATGGGCGCTCGGCGTGAAATCGGGCAGTCAAAGGGTCGCTCTGATACCACTTGTTACGGGGCCATTACCCTCTTCCCAAAAGACATGTTTGATAAGATGTGCACCGCCACCGTATTTATATCCCAAGACTTCCCTTTTCCTTTCCAATGTGGGATTAATGACCCCGCCTCTTCTCAGGCGTGACAATTACATCATTATACTAATATATATTAATGATTTTGCGATCTTTTTATAATTTATCATTTACTTTTTTTTTTCCTTTTCCATAATAAGTCACCTTCAACCATATACGACTTGTTCTATGAATGAACAATCTAAAATGCACTATATTCGATTAACAATTTTTAGAGCATGTGGTCAGAGATAAAGTCAAGATTTGGGGTTAGGGGACAAACTATAAATGCTTGAAACTGGGGAGGAATTCATAAATAAACCAATTTTTAAAGAAATTTAAATACGGAGACAAAGATGAAAAAAAAAATCTTCAATAGCTCCGTCCATGCATGTAGTTAAATTTCTCAGATGACACTTTCACTTCTATCTTAAGTTGTGAGTTTAATATCTATTAGTAACAAATTTTTCTTTTTCGCTTGTTTGAATTGTTTAAAAAGCACCAAATTCTTTTTTATCAACAAAATGCGATAAAAATTAGAGCGAATATTATTTACATGACCTAGTGAATAATTCGACCCCAAAAGTTTCAATAAAAATTCGAGCAAACACTATATATATATTTTTAAAAAAATCAGCCATTATAAGATTGAGACTGGTTATAATCTGTTGGCTTTGGGTTCTTTTCTTTCACATCCCTAAATGAACTTGCTTTGTTACAATACATTTGTATAGAAATAATAGTTTGTTAAACTCTCATCTACGATTCCTTTGTCGTCCAGGAGACCCAATGGAACTTTTATTTTATATTTTTCATTTGTTTTGCTCATTTTTACCCGATTTAGTCATCAATCGAGTTGAATTTTTTTAAACCCACTGGTTTTGCTTAAATATAACGGTGAGCTCTATGTCATTTTGCATCGGGAAGTTTGCTCTTATAAAACATGCCTTTACCATTCCAATTCTTCTAATAGAATTCCATAATTCTACTTTGATAATGTAGTGTTTAGAGTTTGAGTTTCGAGTTCCGTCTCTATTCGATTTAAAATTTAGTAAGTTGTCGTAAACACATGTACTAAACATGTCTTCGTCAAATTCATTCTCTCCTTTAATGGTACCCTTCGTTTAGTCTGTCATCAATTTAGAATGGATGTATATTGAATATACCATATAGCTAATATTGATAATTTGATTCATACTGCTGGATTTAGAGTTGGAGAGCTCTTGCTACTGAATTAGGACTCTTTGTTCCGGCTCATTGCTCTGCAACACGCCGGAGGTCGATGATATATGTTCCGCTGGTTGGAGGTACGGGGGAGAATGGAGATGTGGGATGAGACATGGGAGGTGGTTGATGGTGAAGTCTCAGATTTTTAGTGAACGGTAATTATAATTAATGTCATATTCATGTTCAATGTTAGCTTGTAAGAATGTATCTATATCATGTTCATATTATTTTTTTTTGTATAATTATTGATATCTAATTTATTGATCGACTAATTCAAATGACATTTGTTATGAAAACAATCATTTCAACTCAATTTGCTTATCCATAATTTTTTTAAAAGAACCATAATTAAATTATAAATTTTTGAAATATCAATATATAATTTTATCATTATTTTACTATATATTTTATACAGTAATTTTTAAAGGACTAAATTGGCATTCTATATTTTTTTTGTTGATCAAAATATAATTTTAGCATTGTCTTAATTATCTCTGGATTTTAAAAGGACTAATATTGATATTTTACTGCATAAGGGACCAATGCCTGAAGTTAATCGGTTCTGTTCCAGCCAAGTGCCATGGATTTAAATGTTTACACAAAGGAAAGTAAAATGGGAACTGTTCAAAGTATACATAATAATACATGATGGCTTGTAAACTCTCAGAACTGCACTGAAAATACAATGAACCAGATGATCAGGGATACGGTCGAACTCGACGTTATGCATTAAGGGAATTGGCTTTTATGCCTTTTTGATATCCCCGATTCCAAGTTCTGAAATATCTCTTTTCAGGCTAAAATGGAAAGTGTGATGCCATGGAAATAAGGTCCGAGTAACCGGAAGTTTCCTCCGAAGTTCCTGCATTGTACACACAAGTTTATAAGAGAGTTCTGTTTCCAGGGATTCCTGAAGTAGAAATGTATTCTAGATGAACATCACAAGTTCATAAGTCGTTCAAATTCAGTTAAAAATAAATAAATTCGGCTCGGTCATTGTTGAGCTTGAGCACATCAAGGTATCTAGCAGGCTGAATTCAACATAATGCATGACTCGAGTAATTCATAAGCTTAGTCAATCTTTTTATTAGTTTTAATTAGTATTGGAAATTTTCAACTCGAACTCGAGCTCAAACACAAGTAATATAGCTTGAAGCCAATCGAAAGATCTAGCCCACCTTTTTACTAGGTAAATGAGCCTAATCATGGAGCTTCATCTTTAAAAGTTAACCACATTCAAACATACCTTGAAAGTGTTATCCGACAAATCCAAATACGACCCCTGCATCATCCTTTGATGATCAGTAGAGAGTTCTAGAAAACTCAAGCATTTAAAATTAACCAATAAAAAATTAAAACAACCTCAAGAGATGCCATGTACTCATTCTCATGGCGGCTAATGAGATGGACTACGGCAGTTGCAGTTTCATCAGGGCCCTGAAACAAATACAGTAAGTAATAAACATATGAAAACAACTACACCATGACATGGTAGCAAGCTATGTTGCTCGACTTTTCACTTTCTATGAAGTGCCCGTGTCCGTTGCATATGCAATATGCATAAACGGGTATAGAAATGTGATTCTCCAAGGATCCTCCAAATATAAAACCTTGGAAAGAATTGAACATACCACCTCAAACACATACCCTTCTCCGACACATACAAGTCGGAGTAACATAGGTAGCACGATGTAAGAAACATTTGTGTTTTCACACCAACCAGGAGCCATACGTGGCATATAGTGAGCCAACAAAATCGAAAACTTCAATTTTAATTAACTCTAGAACATCTATGATCCTACAACATAAAAAGAGATTGCCAATATTGTAATAACCTGAAACATTGTAGAATCTCTACACTCTCGTTTTGCATCTAATTGCACATTTCCCTCTTCAAAATAGTGCGCACCAACCTGAGAATAGAAAGAACTTACTTATGGTAGGTTGATGTAACTTTATGTTTATTCAGATCCGAAATGCAAGAAGAAAAAGGGCACCCAATATGTCATGCATTCATTATAAGGAAAATTGAAATACCTGACATTTTCCCTTTAACTCCAGAATTTGAATATCATCTCTGAACACAATGTTCCATATTGTCCGCCAACTTCCGTTGCTAAACAATACGAAAAAACCTGTTATTAGAACATAAATAGTCACATGTGTCTATGAAACCAATATCTAGTTATCTACTAACAGTTAATTGAATAGCAGGTCGGTTATACAATCAAGCAATCACTACAAAAAGTTATAGGTACATTGTGGTCTCAATAATTTCACGCACCAGAAATTATGGGGGCTATTTCGAGCAGCAGAAATCACTACAACAAACTCAAAATTGGATCCAGGTCCCTCCACATCTTTTCCATTAGTACAGTAAACTGAACAAGAACCTTTTGGATAAGCTTCGGCAGCATACTTCAGCAATTCCGCTTCCAAAGCATAGCTGAAAACAAAAGAGAAAATAAATTAATTACCTGTAGTAATTGAATTACTACAAAGAGTAATGCGCTAATCTCAGCCATACGCAATCATTGATTTTTGCCGAGTTTTTCGAAAGAGAAATTAAGGCTTCTTCTCTCTTCATGATGCATGTTTGTTTCAGCAAGAATGATGAAAACCATGATAGAATAGAAAACTATATCCTTAATGTGAAAACTTTTCAAACTTATTACTGGGCAACAAAATAAACAGGTTTATGGTTCTTGGGATAGTCCTGAGTATCAATCACAAAGAGGTACATGTTTGGAATGATCCCTTTGTGCAACAAGCACCGGTCTTGAACTAAACAATATCATTGTTACTAACTTGAGACCTAGGATTTTTCCAGTTTGGGCTAGTTGGTTCTGCAAAACATGGAATAAATTAGAACTAAGGAGTAAGGAGCTTCCAATCTGGATCCAGCCAATTACGGAAATGGACACTTGGAATATAGTTATCTGAATTATAATGTCAACTACAGTAAAGTTCAGAGAGAAGAATGCTCATAATAGTTGATAAGGAATCAATGAAAAGCAATATTAGTTCATCAGAGTTGTCATGCATACCGGTATTCCTCAATATATGGGGAAGGAAGCTCCTCATCTGTGGCAGGTCTCACCCCTTTACAAACCTAAACCAATTTAGCACATCACAATATAACCATTTAAAACAATTGATACGTATTAATGTGCTAAGAAACCAGCATCATATCAACAGGGGGAAATACTAACATATAATCTACGTACTACTAAAAATTTCAATTTCAGGGAAGGATATTATAACGGAAAAGGTCTATCAGCTTTGTATGAAGATAAAAATTTTAAATCACAAGATGCATTAATAAGGCCAAAACGTACCTGTTTGACATGGTCGACTATGGCAACTTGTGCAGTCTTGGGGTCTAGATACTCATTGTCCTGAAGCTCCCCATATGATGTAACCAACACCTAAACTCCAATTGAAGAAAGAATATCAATATAATTAGATTTGTTTTACAACCAAATTCAATGAAACCAGCATCTCAACAAACAGACCAGATATTGAGACTATCATCCTATTTGATAAGAAATTAAGAATAACACGTCAACATGAGAAATTGAGTTAAGCAGATGACTTAAGTACCGTAGCCATGTGAAAAAGAGCCGAAATCCTATTTGGAGATAAACATTGCCTTTAAAGCAAACTACAATGACACTCTTAAATGTCATATAAATCTTGACAAGCTCACAAATAATACACTTAAATCCATGACACTTACCAAGACAAGCTCACAAATAAAACACCTTAAACATAGCTATGAAGTGCCACGCTACTTGGACTATTTTTTTCTTGCAATAACTGTATTCGATTCATAACAACTGATTATGATTATAATCCTCTAACTTCAAGATTATGAAATTCTTGGAAAAAAATTCAACAATCGTGTGTTCGATCCAATTAACATAGATGGAGCATCCACGATTCGACAATAAATGTCACTCTTAAAAAATTAATGCATGAACTAAATTCCAAGACATTCCACTCACGTTCTGAAAATCTCTTAATATTACTGGAAATTTGAGTTACAAATTTCCTTTTAAAAATACCATAATTTTCAAAATATTATAAAGATTGAAATCAAATTCAAGGATTTCCAATTCTAAGGCTTACATCTCCGTATCCGCCAGGCATCTTGAGGCTAATCAGGTGAGATTTGTTGTAAATGGGAAACGCGACCGTTGCCGCCTCATTGTACACGTCGTCATCTTTCAAAACCGATTTTAAATCTGCAAAAACAAATAAAATAAGCAAGTAAAATAACCGAAAAGGGAAAAAAGAAAAAAAAACGAAATTCAAATTGTTCGATCCAAATCAAATGCGAATTAGTTAGAAAAAAGGAGATAAACAGTACAACTAATTCGTCAAAACAACAAACTCATCGATCATGAAATTAAAAAGAAAACGGAAGGCAATGGCGAAGAGTGAAACGACATTGGAGAAAAAGGACCTTTGGCTACATATTGGATTTCGCCGGCGGGAGCATTTATGATGAACCATTTGGCGATTCCTTTCTTTTGCTCGTCGCTTAGCTCTGTTTCTTCTTCCGCCATAACTGTTTTTTTCTTCTTCTTCCTTCGCGCTCTCTAAAAATATCAAAAATTTAAAGAGTAAAAACCAACGAAGAGATTAGGATTTGTTTGGAAGGGAAATGAAAGAATGAGAGGATAATGAAAGTGTAAGAGGCTTTTCTGGTTTCTGGTTCGCGGAACTATGTGGTTCTCAAATCTATACGTAACCGTTCAGTCACATAAACCAACTCCTAGTTTTCTAGCGGTAAACTACTTGGTACCCACGTATTCCCATATTTTTATTTTGATTATCTAACTATTTTTTTAATCAAATAGTACGTTTTATTTCTATCAAACTTTACCGTTAAAAATTAAAACAAAACTAATGTAACATTTTTTTCATTTTATCCCTTTTAATAAAAAAGTGTCACATTGGCCTTGCCGTTAATTTTTAACGGTATATTATTGAAGTAAAAACAAAATGAAACATTAAATATCATTCTACAAAAAAATTAGTTAAATGACTAAAACGAAAACAAAGGAATAGGAAGAGTACTAAACAGGTAATTTATTCCTTTTTAAAATATGATTATAATAATAGTAATATTTTTTTTAGACACATAATTTTAAGTCTTGAATGCTAAATTTTTAATGTCGAATTTTTTATTCGGTATATGAAATAATTTTACTTATATTAAGAATATAAACCAACATTTAGACCTCTGAACTTAACAAATTCTCTTAATTTGATCCTTGCATTTTCTTTTGTCTGTGTTATCTTCGAACTTGGATTCTTAACAATCTTGATGATGATTAAAATTGAGTAAATTTGTCAAATTCAGAATTTGACTACAAAACGTAAGATTATACAGAATTTGACTACAAAACTTTAAAAGAAACCATTGTTATGAGGTATCCCTATCTTTCAATCTTCATCAAGTGTTTCCACCAACCTGCAATATATTTCAGCTAAGTGCATCACTTTGTTACAGATGTTATGTAGACGGCACACTGGATCTAGCTAACCAACTTCCTGCGGAAAGATAAAAATAACAGTATTGATACGATGGAATAGGTAGACTGCAGGCTTGGGAATAAAAAAGAAAGCATTTGTAATTTTTAGGCTTTTATCTCTCTACTACGAGCGAAACCAACTCGCTCCATGGCAAAAGATATGTCCCTATTCAACCATGATTGGTTCTACAAAAGCAAAATGGAGGAGAATTAACTTACAATGAATAGTATCCACCACCTGGACACTAAAAGCCATCCATGACTTTGATGCCGGCATTCTTGTCCCACTCCTCGGGGGAAGCAACTTCCGCCATTACCTTTTCTTGACCACGCCACAGGATCTGCACCCAAAACACACATCTCAGCTTTGTTACTTGAACTTGGGTTTGAGTATCAAACACAAGTTTGTTACCAACACCTTTAGGTTTTTATATCTATTTAGAGGATTCTTGAAGGGTCATATCTGCATACAGGGATGTGTCGGACAAGGATACTTAAAGAAAAATGAAGAATCAGAACAACAAAGCAGACCATATGTGCATGAAAGATAACTACCAAACGTTTAACTGCACCTACCCTGTCAATGACCCCAAACTCTTTAGCTCTGTTAGCATCCATATAAAATGGTCTTCTCATCACATCAGCCACCGTCTCTGCCGACTAATGAAATATAAAGTCATACAATGAGTTCCTTTTTTTTTCGGGGGGGGGGGGGATAAACTCTGTTTTAAAAAAACTAAGACCAAAATTGATTCATCACGCTCACATTTCCAGTGTGTTTGGCCAGAAGCTCCACAAGTGTGTCCCTGTTTATTATTACCTGCAAAACATATTCAAAGTCGGATAACACAGCTTCGGTCTTATCCTCTTACTAAACAAATATAGGACTAAAGGGAAGAATCGACATAAACTCGATATGCGTCCAGGTTAAATCTACAAAATCATAGTTTCAATAAGAAGTTTCACCATACCTCTTTGGCACGTATAAGAACATCACTGGCTGGCATCAACCCAGATGATGGAACACGGGGCTGTTGGATCATAGCTGAAATAGCATACAAGCAAACATTCAAGAGGTTGTATTTTAAAAGATAGCATCACCAAAGAGATTTGATATAAGTTCAGAATCACAAACAAGATAGCTGCATCGTACCTTTGGCATGAGGCATCATGAACCGTTTACCCTTACTTCCTGCTGAAAGTAAAAGACAAGCCTGACCTATAGCAGCCCCAACAGCAACTGTATGTATCTGTTGGACATCAATATCACCAAATTATGAAGTAATACCATGAATAAAGAAAAAGCTAAACCTCATTCTTGAACAAAAGTAACATAAACTCAAGTGACATCCAGAGAATTTTCTTATCAAAATATAGAAAACGAGACAAATTGATATCTTTGAAGAACAGAAATTCACCTCATTTTGTAACTGCATAAGTGCATCATAGATGGCAAAACCCTCCGTCTCCATTCCAACCTGCATTATACGAGCTTTAAATTATATAAATATAGACCATAGAGAGAATCTACATATGCACACATACACAAACATAATATGAGTGCTAATAACAAGCTGAAGAAGCATCAGCATGGAAGAAGAAGAAATTAGTATTTACGATTCCAGTTTCGTGTTTGCAGGTTTATAATGCACTGAATCTACAAAAAGAATGAAAACCGAAATTTGACTCAACTTGGCTTCTTTTGGTCTTATTAAATAAGAACAAATGTATCAGTCTAACAGCTCCGGAAGCTATGAGATACAAAATGTATTCCATATTGAACAATAAATTGATTTATTATCAAAATTAAAGGTGCCATATGCAAAGCTCACCGTTTCACCATCATCACGAGTTGTTCCCGTAGAATTTATGTACAGATATATCGGTTGCTTGGGATCCATCCATTGAAGATACATTAGTTCTGCAACTACAAGCTCTGTAACTGCAGGCACGAGCTGAATGATAAAAAACAGTTATAAATCATTTGAACATATTAAAATAACGTCATAATAGTGCAAAATAAGAAAAGGTACTCTGAATCGTAAATTTTTAATGAAGTATACGATCAACCAACATTTATGGAGCTTGTAAAAGAGTCCAAAAAATGGTTTGATCGTCTAATTTTGATTTCTCAACTGAGAGATCCATGAATCAGGATCCTAATTGATAAAGCAAATCCAGCGAAAAACATTTAAACTTTACACAAAATAATCTCATCTCCCCTAAAATCGGAATTCGAGAGCACTTACCGGCATGCCAATGTAAACTATTCTACCATTAAGAAGCAATGAAGGTAAGTCTGGTGGAGGGCTTTTCGGCCTGTGCTCATTGTATGACACTGATCTTTCCACCTAATTCAGTTTCAATGAATGATTAAATCACATTATTTCAGTCGGTACAAATTTAATCACTAAAATAAAAAAAAGCACAATACTATATCTGGAAACAAGAATGCAAAGTTCAGATTCCATTCCTTCATGCATAAATCAGTTAAGATCCAACGTGATTATTTCAAAATCGCAAATATTTACATGAATTTCAAATAAATTTGAAAACATAATCATGAATAACCATTAAGCATTTTCTATCATAAAGTTTACATATTTTGAAATCCAAGTTCCCAAAAACAGCCTAAGTTAATTAATCAAAACTTTCTATTATTCCATTCAGAACTTTTCAAAGTTATATAAATTACTTAAGATTCAATATAATTATACTTGGAAATGAATTCCAATTTCCAAAATCACAAATATCCATAAGAATTTCAATTAATATCGAAAAGTAATCATAAATATTCTTTAAAATTTCATTTATACGTGTTCCATTATACAATTTACATCTTTCTTGAAATCCAAGCTCCCCAAAATACAACCTAAATTAATTAAATTTTTCTATACTTCCACTCAAAACTTTATAGTTATTCTATTAAACAATTTACGTCTTCTGAAATCCAAGCTCCCAAATATAATCTAAATTAATTCATTAAAATTCTAAATAATTCCATTCAAAACTTTAAAAGTTCATATGAAGAAAGAAAATTAACAAAATCAATCAATCCAACAATAAAACATACTTGAGCAGGAGTAGCCATGAGCTTGGGGGAATCAAACAAGTCCAAAAACGGCGGCGTATCGTGATTTGCCGAGCTGTTAACAAGAGTTTCGGGGGAAGAAGAGGCGACGTAAGCTAGCTTCGAAAGAAATGGGTCCTTCGGGTTTATCGGAGGCATGGGGATTTTAGCAGCGTTTCTGGAACCCAAAGCTCCGCAAGTGAGCTTCAAAGGCTTTGGTACCCGAACAGCTCGAGAAGAAGAAGAAGCTGAAGCTGAAGACACAATTGCGTAAGCCATTGGCGCCTGTAAGAAACACGCCATGATTTCCTTCTAAGCTTTGAATTCTGTTTTCCCTTGAGAAAAACTATCGCGGAATGTGGAATTTCGAGAGCAAGGGAAAAAGATTGTGTCTTCTCAGTTCAATATCAGGAACCTGGGGTGGGGAGCAGGCTTCCGGGTCGGGTCTATGATAACCCGGAAATATCCATTACTCTGGATTTGGTCTCGGGCCATTTTTGGTGGGCTTTATCCGAAACTCAGCACTTGAAAAATCTATCTAGGGTAAACTATTGCAATGATCACATTTGTTTTACAAGTGTTCACTTTTGTTTATTGAATTTAAAAAGTAACGTTTTGGTCACTTGAATTATCATTTTATAACGCTTTGGTCACTGGAATGTTAAATGTCGTTAGTCTAAACACATGGCATGTTAGTAAAATTGGCTAATTTTTAATTTAACCCTCAAACTTTAGATAAATATCAATTTAACCAAAACAATCCCTTAATGTTCAAAATTTTCGAAATTATATCAAAAGTTTATTCAAGAATTTCATTCTAGTTATTCTTTCTCAATTATTTCATTTCCAAACTCCTTTATACCAATAATCTAAGCTAGAATAAGTTTTACTTCGTCAAATAATGTCTTAAATCTCAAATCATCATTAAAGTTTTACAAGAAAGCTTAAAGTTGAAGATGCCATGATTTTTTAAAAAAATGATAAAATCTCATTTTTTTAGGTTTAAATAGCTTAAATTAATTTAAAATTGGTTGCCTTCTAAATATGATATTACCTTAAAATTGTGATATTACCTAAATTAGTTTAAAATTTGGCCGTCTTCTGAAATATGATATTACCTAAATTAGTTTAATATTTGTTGCCTTATAAAATATGATATTACCTTAAAATTAAAGACTAATAGATTATGCCACAAAAATGATAAGAGTAAGTAACCAAATGAAGAAATATGCTAAAAAATACTACCATATTAAGAAAAACAAAATAAAATAATTGTACATGAAAATAAGGAAGGCTTTAACTGGTAATATCATATATCAGGCCATTCAAATTTTCCTAGTTTGCCAGTGCAAATGTTAATGAGGTAGGTCAAAGTCAAGAATTATGTGTGGGAGTAAATATAAAATTACAAATTTTTAGAGATTCAAAGATGATTATTTTGTGTTAAAAGTGCTTAACTTGAATTAGTAATTGTTGAGAGGGATCTAATATTTTTGTTAATCTAATTGGCTAAAAGAACTTGAGTAACTATTTTATTTACTAATAGTGAAAAAAAACTTCACCACAAGTTTATTTATTTGTCACCTGATATATTTAAATATACTAAACTCTAATCTTAAACTTTAAATAAGGCACTTGACAACATAAAATTATGCGTGTGGAATATTTTTTCACCGTAGGTGTATGGAGGAAGTCCTCAACATAATGTCAATACTGAATTAGTGCAATCAAATTCACTTGCATTCCTACAAATAATGTCATAACAATGTAATAAGTAAAATGATGTTTCATTTGATGCTATTGACAACATCATCATATTGCATTGGTAAAACATGTCACCAGTTATTAAACTTACTATAATATCCATTGTAATAAATTCAGGAGATTTTAAACATGTGTAGTAGGAGCAATTTCGTATGGTCCCAAAAAAAAAACTTAAAATGAGTTATGTTAATTGCTTACAAAAATAAAGGAAGAAATAATTATTGACTAGCGGTAAATCACACAGAAAAATAAAAATGTTGTTATGTTTCATATATTTAAAGTTGTGTTATGCTAGTTTTTTATTCAAAAGTCAATATATTACGCATACTTTATTTTTCTATAAACTCATTTTAATAAATTACATAGACTCCTCTAAATCTCTAAACTGCCTTTAAATAATATCTCATAGGACTAATAAAGCACTCCATCTTAACTTTTTTGCTCGTCTCTTTTGTCTTTTAGATCTTTTAGCAATAATAAGTTCGAGAAAGAAAACTAAGGGAAGAAAAAAGATTGAGATTAAGCTTATTGAAAAAAAAGAAGATAACAAACTAATCATATTTTCAAATCGTCGACCCGAATTTACAAAAAGATAAGTGAGATAACCACACATTGTAGTACTGCTATTCTTTTTATTAGTTTTTCACCAACAGATAGGCCCTTTTCGTTTGGTCACCCTTCTATTGAATTTAAAGATCCACTTGGTAAAATTTGACATGGAAAAAATAAATGAAATGAATAATTTTTATTGGTTGAGACTATGAATGATATGACGAGCTAGGCCTATGATATAATTTTTTGACTTGACATGTTCCAAGATTTACCATAATTTGCATGTAATGAATTTCATAATATTTATTTCCTTGTATGCATTTGGGGTCTTCCATATTGGCAAAGGCACCTGATAAACTTCCATATTGGCAGATTATGCTCTTAATTCTATCAATCAAGATTTTGCACAACTTACCTATACAGATAATACAATGCCTCATTATTTGGCAATGATCAAACTCTAACAAACAAGATCCATGAGATAAAAATTTATATGCGGTCGATGAGATAATCTCTATAATTATCGAGTTCAAGAAACATATTTGTCTACTTGATTCAAGATTGAACCCCCAATTATTTATATGGTTGTCTCTAATTATACACACCGTGTGTGAGTTACAGATGATTAGCATTAAACGTAATAAATTGAGAATTAAAGCAACAATAGCCACATTTTTTCTTTAATGGAGTTACAGGACAAATTTCATTAGCCAGAGCATACGATTCTTGAGGTTTCAGCCTATGTATATATATATATATATGCATCCCACCAAGCAAGAATTTCATTCAACCTTATCCCACAGGGCTAGTAAAGCATTTTTCTTTTGTCCTTCAATTTTTTTAGCAATGGCAAGCTCAGGAAAGAAAACTAAGGGAAAGCAAAAGATTGAGATGAAACTTATCGAAAAAGCGGATGAGAAGTTGATTACTAATTTCTCGAAACGCCGATCTGGAATTTATTAAAAAATAAGTGAGATTACCACACTTTGTGGTGCTAATATTCTTTTCATCTGCTTCTCACCTGCAGGTAAACCCTTTTCGTTTGGTCATCCTTCCATTGAATCTGTTATCAAGCGTTTTTTGAATAACAACATGCTGCCTTTCAATGACGACACCCACCCTCTTGTCGAGGCTCATCGAAAAGAAAGAATCGACCACATAAACCGACTATACAACGAGTTCATTAGGCAAATGAGTGCATCCAAATTAAGAAGAGGTGCTTGTTCAACAGACAAGTGAGAGGGAAGGAAATTTGTGGTGGGAGACTCCCCCTGATCAGGTTAACCCGCAGGATCTAGAAGAACATGATTCTCGTTATGCGGAGTTACTCAACGAGCTCTACGCCACCAGAAGTAGGAAGCTTGCAGCCATAAATTCAGTGTCAACTCCAAGGGATCCTTCCCAGCTCAATCCATTTACTGCCAGCACAAATGAAGATGTCCATGCTGCCTTTAATTCTGGCAGCAGCAGTGGTCGTCAGCAGTAATGAACAACTCTTGTCATTTTGTTGTTGTTATTTGTTAGGATTGTCATTGTTGTTATCCAAGATGGAACCATGATTTGAGGTTGAGTAGAACATAAATGTTTGAAAGTGTAGGCAAATTCATAAATAAAATATTTTTTAAAAACTTTATATAAGGGGATAGAGGTGGGAAAAAAATTCTGAGGGTGGAGAGCCGCCCCTGGTTGTTATTTGTTAGCATTCCGAAGTCTTGACCGCTTAGGGCTATGTCAGTTTTGGTCATGTACAATATTAATTTATGAGCTTTTCAATGAAATGGTGATTAGTAGAAGTGTTGCATCCATTTCTTTAACTCAAGCTTGCGCATTTGCTTATATTAATGAATCAATCAACTTTATGTTCATAAGTTGATACACCCTTCCCTTTCAACTTTCAAGATACCGTTAAGTAAACAAAAGTTAGAAGAGGAAGAAGAGGGTTTTAATCGAGAGTGGAAGGGGGAATGTATAATAAATTAATAATAAATAAATATTTTAATATGTCACGTCTACTTTTTTAATTGCAGTTGACAGTAGTGACTGTAATGAAAGTGAATTAAAAGTTCAACAATTGTATTATAAATTTTAAAAGTTCGATGATCATATTGAAAGTGCTTTAAAAGTTCATGGACTTTCAGTGTTGTTTACTCTTATTTAAATCCTAATAACGGAACACATACATTATATATGATTTAATTAAAACTTTATCTGATTATTGCATTTGTAATGCGTGGAAACGTGAATTTCAAATTTAAAATATGTTGTAAGTATTTCAAACCACAATTAAATAAACTGTTAGAGTTGATGCTATGCAGAGAAGAATTAGTAAGGGAAGAAGAGAATGCAGAAATTTAGATAAAAGTTTTGGGAAACAAATTCCAGAAAGGTTTCATGCCTCACTATTTACAATATCTGTTATTTATACTCTCTACTATTTAAGAAAGGACAAAATCGGTTAGCTTTCCAGGTATCTTCATTTCCCTCTTGCTCCTGCGTACACCCTCAACAACTTGACTATTCAATTGGTCACTCTTGGTGGCTACACTCCTTGCTGCATCCATAACAGCACCCTCCCCTGGAGAATCAACCTTGTCCTCAAGGTTTGGCGTCGAAACACAATGAGCAACCTCCTCTCGCAGTAATGGTAAAGGCGTAATCTGTTGCAGCGGTACTCCCCGACATGGTTTAAGTTGCGAAACATGAAAGACAGGATGGATGCGAGTTGAATCTGGTAGCTCCAACTTATAGGCGACTTGGCCAACACGCTTGAGAATACGATAGGGACCAAAATACCAAGGACTTAGTTTGTGTTGACGTTGGAGGCGTAGTGACAACTGTCGATAAGGTTGCAAGCGAACAAAACCCAACTCCCCTCTTCCAATAACAATTCACGGCGATGCTTGTCAGCTTGCTGTTTCATACGATTCTGAGCAGCCTCCAAATTACGTTTTAATTCTTTAAGAACAACATCACGGTCCTGTAACTCATGGGCCAACTGATCATGGCGAGAGCAGCTTTCGACGTAAGATAGAATAGTGGGGGGGTCGCGGCCATATAGAGCCCGAAACGGTGTCATCCCTGCAGATGATTGATATGCCGTGTTGTACCAATACTCTGCCCAAGGAAGATATTTGGTCCATTTTCTTGGTTCATCGGCAGCCATACAACGTAAATACATCTCCAAACAACGATTTAAAGCCTCGGTTTGCCCGTCGGATTGAGGATGGTATGCTGAAGAAAAACACAGCTCAGTCCCTTGTAATTTAGCTAGTTCGGTCCACATGTCACTCACAAAGATTCGATCGCGGTCGCTAACAATGGTTCGTGGAATACCATGAAGCTTAATGACACCTTGGAGTAGAACGCGAGCAACTAACATGCTATCGAAATGACGAGGAGGAGCAAAGAAATGGCCGTACTTAGTGAAACGGTCCACCACTACAAAGATCACCTCCTTGCCCTCAGAACATGGTAAGCTAACCACAAAGTCCATCGAAATATCTTCAAAAACTTGCGTCGGAATTGGTAATGGCTGAAGAAGACCAGCTGGTGTCAAACTTGTACTCTTCATATGTTGACACACTTGACACGTAGTCACAAAGTCACGCACATCCTGGCGCATACCCTCCCAGTAAAGACTCGTTGCCAAACGGTGAAAGGTCCGAGTAATGCCCGCATGGCCACCCAAAAGGGAGCTATGGAATTCACGAAATAATAATGTGCGCACAACAGTTTCTTGAGGAACCACAATGCGCCCACGCCATAACAGCAAACCCTCATGTTCTTCATATCCCAGAAATGCATCGCCCCCCGATACGAGGTTGGTACGAATGTGTTGGAGATTAGCATCAGTGGCCGTCGCTGCTCGAATCGCGTCTATAATACCGCACACGGGACGAGAAAAAGCCAACAAAATTGCAGTAGGTTCCTGAGACAAAGCATCCGTCACATCATTTAATTTGCCCGGGCGATATTGAATCTCAAAGTCGTAACCAACCAATTTGGCAAGCCACCGTTGCTGCTCAGGGGTTTGAATTATTTGTTGATTCAGCTCACGCAACGAACGTTGATCTGTAACAATCACAAATCGATGGCCCACAAGGTATTGACGCCATTTTTCCACGGCTTGAGTGATAGCAAACATCTCTCGACTATATGTAGAAGCATGCTGCATTCTTGGACATAATTTCTGGCTGAAAAAAGCTAATGGTCGACCTGCCTGAGTTAACACAGCCCCTATCCCCGTACCGGATGCATCGGTTTCGACCTGGAAGGGCAACTCAAAATTCGGTAAAGCCAGAACAGGAGCAGTGGACAACCGAGCCTTGAGAAGGTCCAGTGCAGCTTGAGCGTCATCATTCCACACAAATTCATTCCCTTTGCGGAGCAAATCAGAAATTGGTGAAGCAATAGACGCAAAACCATGAATAAATTTGCGATAATAGCTGGCCATACCCAAAAAACTACGAACATCTTTCACGGACATGGGAGTAGGCCACGCTTTAATGGCAGCCACTTTAGTCGGATCGACTTGAAGGCCATCACCCGATACTGTATGACCAAGATACTCGACGGATTGGAGGCCGAAAGAGAATTTACTTCACTTTGCAACAAAGCCATGATCCTGTAGACACTGTAGAACCAACCGAACATGATGTAAATGATCATTCCCAGATTTACTATAAATCATAATATCATCAATAAAAATGAGCACAAATTTACGAAGATAAGGCTGAAATATGTCATTCATCGTAGCTTGAAAAGTTGAAGGTGCATTTGTCAAGCCGAAAGGCATGACAAGAAACTCATAATGACCCTCATGAGTACGGAATGCCGTCTTATGAACATCTGATTCTTTAACCCGAATTTGATGATACCCCGCCAAAAGGTCGAGCTTGGAGAAAAAATGAGAAGAGCCCAATTCATCAAATAGCTCATCGGCTGTAGGTATCAGAAATTTATCTTTCACCGTGACCGCATTTAAGGCCCTATAATCCACACAAAAATGCCACGTTCCATCCTTTTTCTTAACAAGTAATACCGGGGAAGAGAATGGACTCATACTCCGACGGATCAAATGATGCTCAAGCATGTGTTGCACTTGGCGTTCGACCTCCGTTTTTTGGAAATATGGATAGCGATAAGGGCGAACATTCACCGATTTGGTTGAAGGTTCCAAATGAATGGCATGGTCATTCTCACGAACTGGTGGCAGGCCTTGAGGTTCTTGAAAAACAGCTGCAAATTCGAGCATCAAGTTAGCCATATCAGGAGACATGTCATCCGCAAGAACCGTGGAATCGTCTTGCAACTGAAGATAGTAGTACGCAGCCGTGACATTTGTCGTGGAAACACGCCGAAGGGACTGCAATTGCACTGGTTGAGGATTGGCAACAGTGTCACCCTGCCAACAATGTACCTGCGTCCCGATAAGAAACTGAAATTGCAACGTTGAAAAATCCATTGTAATCGGTCCGAGAATAGCTAACCATGCAACACCCAGCACCATTTCCGTAGCCTCCAAGGGTAAGACATAAAAATCAGTACACACCTCAGTACCTTGCACATGAAGCTGAAGATTACGGACACAACCTTCATTGGGAAGCTTGTCCCCATTGCCCACCATGACCCTAAATTTAGGAGCCGCAGTGATTGATAGGCCGAGAAATTTGGCGACGCGTGACTGCACGAAATTATGCGTGCTACCACCATCTATCAAGATACGGACCGGCTTGGCGTTGATATGCCCCACCACACAGATCGTATTAGGATGAAAACATCCAGCCAAAGCATTAAACGAGACCAAAGATTGTTCGTTACCCACATCGACAATAGCGTCCAGTGAAGGATTATCCAATGTAACCGGAATGATTGGTAATGGCGATGGAACATCGGTGCAATCATCGTCAAGAAAGAACAATTGTGGATCACGACACTTGTGGCCAGGAACATATTTGGCATCGCAATAATAACAAAGACCTTTCTCACGTCGAGCTTGAGCATCCGTAGAAGAGAGTCTGCGAGGTTGCACCGGCAGGGACTCCAGGGGAGGAGGGCGGCCTAGTTGAACCCGTGGTCCCAGTGTGACTCTTATAGGAGTAGGTAAAGTGGTGGCAACTTAGTGGAGTTGGAATGACCTATTGCAATCTTCTCGTTGAATCGAGCTTCATGAAACCGTGACAAAGCTGCAATTTCGTCAGCTATGGAGGAAGAACGGTGACTCAACACTTTATTCTTAATGTCATGGCGTAACCCAGAAAGGAAACATTGTGCTAAGAAATCATCTGACAAACAGGTAGCGCGCAAAGCTAACTCCTCAAAGCGCGTCTGGTAATCCTCGACCGTCGTGGTCTGGATCAGCTTGGACAACTGACCTTCTGGTGATTCAACCTCCACAACGGTGAACCTTTTGCGAATCGCTTCAACCAAGTGAGCTCAGCCAGCCAACTGGCGTTGGCGTTGCATCCAACGAAACCACTTGCGAGCGATGCCGTCCATCCTGAACGAGGCCATCGTGACACGGTGATGGTCTTCAGTTCCATAAAACTCGAAGAAATCCTGAGCCGTTGCGATCCATTCCTCGGGATCCTTGCCTGTAAAGAGAGGAAGTTCAACCTGAACCGGTTTTGGTGCAAACGGAAACACGTCGTCAGAGTCTAAATGAGCTTTAGCTTTTCCGTGGTTCACCAAACAGGCCGATGTCACCTCGCTGCCTCCGGACGTGGTGGCTGGATTCTGCAACTGGGAAGAGATCAGCTGCAACTGTTGAGCCATCACTTGCAATGTCTTCTCAGTACTTTCATTCCAGCGTTTCTGATCCTCGGCGTAAGATTGTAGCTGGGCGGTTGTAACTTGAAGAGTCTTGATAGATTCGGAATGGTTGACCATCGTAAATGAGATCAATGAAAGCACCAATGTTAGAGTTGATGCTATTGTCACGGACCAAACTTTTCGGATCGAGACATTAGCGCGAGCAACAAATAGGGAGGTTGTGCGCAATGCAACGGGCGTGCCAAATGTGGCCCAGCACTCGGAGAATGGCGAGGACCATACCTTTGGGACCAAGGTGTTAGCGCAAGAATCAACTAAAGAAGGGTTGCGCGGTGTAACGAGCTTGCCAAGATCATTAGACTTGGCCCAGCACTTGGAGGAAGGCGTGGACCAAACCTTTGGGACCGAGGCATTGGCCCAAGAATCAACCAAAGAGGGTTTGCGCGGTGGAACGGGCTTGCCAAGACCATCACACTTGGCCCGGCACTTAGAGAATGCTAGAAAGCCCGCAAGCCCACAGGACTTAGCCAAATCCATGGAGGATTCAGGAGGGTAATTTGGTTAAAGCATTATCCATTTATTTGAATATAATGTGTAGATAATGTTTGTGATAATTAGAGATTTGAATTTGAGATGTGATAAGATAAGATCAATCTCGACCGTCGATGTAATTTAAACTGAGCCGTTGGATGTAGGGGAGTTCAACTATAAATAGAGGCTCCCTCCTCACTTGTAAATCACTACTTCACTTCATATTTCACTTTGAGTAATACAAGAAGCATTTACTCTAAAACTCTTTGAGTGTTCTTTATTGTTCTTTGTTGTTCTTGAGTGTTCTTCATTGTTCTAGCTGCCAATCTCTTTATGTTGTTCTTTGAGTAGCTTTCGCTTAGAACGATCTTTCGTTCGAGGGCTTCGAGGAGTGTTTGATCTTCCGGAGCGAGAATCATGGCTGAGTTAGGTGTTTGTCGAGAGATCTTCACCTAAGACCGTGACAAGGTACTTCAGGGTGACTTAGCAGACGTTTCAACCGAGAAAGCGACTAAGGTCCGGCACGATTCGTCTGGCAAAGGTCTAGCCCGCGACACAAGTGGTGTATGTGACAAGATCCATAGAAACCTGGAGTGCTTGTCGAAGCCGTTGTCGAGCAGGAGTACTCACAAGGCTGGTTGAAGGCTGACTTAGGCGTAGGAATCGAATGATTTGCGTCGAAGGCGTCTAAGGCCGCACGGATCAGCTAGAGTCAAAATCTAGCCCCGTGACAGTTGGTATCAGAGCTGAGCGGTGATAAGTGGTATCAGAAAGAGCCGTGAGAGTTGGTAACAGAGAGAGCCACGAGAGGTGGAATCAGAGAAGTGCCGTGATAAGTGCTATCTGAGCGAGTCGAGGAAGGGACTTGCGTTCGAGCCAGCTCGCAGTTGCAGTCAAGCGTGGTAGTGACTTGTGTTCAAGCCAACTTGCAGTTGCAGTCAAGTGTGGTGGATTCCAACTTGTAGTTGCAGTTAAGCGTGGTGGTGGTTTGCGTTCGAGTTAGTCGAAGTGATCAGGGATCAGACTAGTTCGTGGCAGAGTGGTGATTGAGATGGCACCAAAGAAGAAGACACTGACAATGGACGATGTAAGCAAGACTCTGAAGGAATTTGACGAGAGGAGCAACCGTCTTGAAAATAAGGTACACTCGAATCTTGAATTCATAACAGTTGTGGAGGCTTGGGTCGATAAACTCTTGGACTTCGAGAAGGAGGCCAAGGTGGTGTCGGAACAGCTAGAGTTAGTAAACCTTGAGAAGCTGGGTTAGTTGGATTTCGAGATGTTAGAGTCTCTGGAAGGGATCCAGGAGGAGGTTCAATGGGCTGTTAATGGCTTGGATGTGAAGATATCTGAGCGTGGCAATTCCTTAGAGGCTGTAGTGGAAACTCTAAGAGAAGAGGCCAAAAAGACCCGAGTGTTGTGGACTCACGTCTTGAAAAGTTAGAGTCCATGGAGGGCAAGTTCAATGACGAGACGCAACGCATCCTTAACGAGTTGGAGGCAGTTCGAGAGAGTTGTGCTTGTGAAGCCAAGATGGTGGATTTGCAAAAAGCGGATGATTCTTCCAAGGAGGAAACCGCGAAGGAGATCCAAGAAGTTCTCAACTCGATGTACGAGAAGTTGAACCAACAAGATGATTCCCTTCAAGATGCAGTGGAGGCAATGAAGGTGGAATTGGAATCGTTGGGAAAGAGGGTTTGTAGACTTGAGAAATCCGAGGAGGAGGCCAAGCAGACCCAAGGTGTTTTCGAGTCCCGTCTTGACGAAGTAGAGTCCATAGATGACCGGTTCAAGGATGAGACACGAGAAGTTCTCAACAAGTTGGTGACTGTTCGAGGGAGTAATGCGAGTGAAGCTGAGATGGAAGCTTTGCGAAAAGAAGTGGATGAGCTCAAGAGGGAGCTGCTCAGTTGCAAGACGGTAATGAGTGAATGTGATGCGTCAAGACCTTCTTAGAGGGATTTAGACCGGGGGCGAAGCTCGCAGTAGAGCAGGGAGATGCCCAGAGACTTTCAGAGGCTTTTGTTGTTGCCGAACCTCTGACCGAGCCCGCAGAATGCAAGCAGGCGAGTGTTGAGTCAACCAATCCCAGTTCGAGAGACAAGGGGAATGGTGAGGCTAAGTCCGTGTTAGAGAAGAAAGGGAGCAAGAAGTTGAAGTGTTACTTCTGTGATGGTCCTCATTTGATAAGGGGGTGTCCCGAGAAGAAACGCCTAGCTGCCATG
The DNA here is from genome assembly GCA_019671005.1 of Hibiscus mutabilis. Lineage (NCBI taxonomy): Eukaryota > Viridiplantae > Streptophyta > Magnoliopsida > Malvales > Malvaceae > Hibiscus > Hibiscus mutabilis. The sequence goes on along the minus strand of CM033712.1, from coordinate 74,010,480 downwards.
GTGAAGACAGCAGACGAGTCAAGGGGAGAAGTAGCGAGACTTGGGGCGATTGCGTGTGTCAATGCCGCCAAGCAGAGTGAGAACCGTGGTTCGACTGCGAGTGTCAAAGTAGTCAAGCCAGCGATGAGACTTGGGGCGACTGTGAGTGTCAATGCCGCCAAGCGAAGTGAGAGCCGTGGTTCGACTACGAGTGCCAAAGTAGTCCAGCCAGTGGTGAGACTTGGTGCGATAGCAAGTGAGAAAGCTGTCGAGCCGAAGGTAAAGACGAGGCGATTGAGGTGTTACCGATGTAAGGGACCTCATAAGTTGCGGAGATGCCCGTTTCGAGCCAAGTGGTCTGAGGGACAGGACAAGGCCAAGAGTAAAGAGCCTGTGAAACTTGGTTTCGAGTTGTCTAGTTCTGCCAAGGTAAGCGGAGACCATGAGCAGAATGGGTTGAAGATGTCTGGGAAGGCTGGAAAAGAGCTTGCCGAGAATGTTCGAGTGAAGAACATTACTTTTGAGACCAATACAGTGTCGAATGGGGCTGAGCCGTCGAGGACATAACAACCGTTAAGATGCCACCTATGGGCAAGGTGGGAAAGAAGCGAAGGACTTTGAGGAAGAAGTGCCAACGCAAGTTGAAGCAACTAGAGTACTACCAGTGTAAGAGGCATCACAAATTGCGAGATTGCCTGGATCGAGTCAAGCCATCCAAGGAGTTGGGTGAGCCTGAAGAGAGCGAGGCTGCATCGCTTGATCCGATAATGTCGAGTTCTGCCAAGGCCAAGGGGGACCGAAAGCAGAAAGGGGTGACCATGTCTGAGAAGGCTATCGAGGAGCTTGCCGAGGATGTTCGGGGAAAGAGCATCGCTTTTGAGACTATTGGAGAGTCGAAGGGGGCCAAGCCGTTAGGGGACATAGTAACCGTGGAGACACCACCAATGGGCAAGGTGGGAAACGAGCGACGAACTTCAGGTAGGAAGTGTTGACGCAAGAGAAAGCACCGAACTTCAAGGAAGAAGGATCGATGCAAGAGAGAACCAAACTTTAAGTCAGAAGGGCGGGTGCAACCAGAAGCAACGGACTTCAGGGAAGAAGTGTCGATGCAGAGTATCGCAACGGACTTTGTGGCGAAAGTGCGATGCATGCAAAGAACCGATGAAGAAGGTTCAATGCGAGGGGGCGGACTTCAAAGAGAAAGAAGGGCTGACCTGTTTTAGAGTAAATGTGATCGAGGAGAAGGTACATCTCAAACACATTCCTAGTGTTTTTGGTTTTGATTTGCCATTGTTGATGAGCGTAGGTCAAGTACGACCTAGTCTTCAGTGCGGGGGAAAAGAAGATTGGAAGAGACCTTTCGAGTTCAAAGGGGCAAGTCGAGTTGTCGACGAATCGAGAGTTGATCTGTGTTCAATGTTGTGACGACTTCCAAGTCTTTTTGCCGCAGGACCAAGTGGGTCCGAGTCGAGGTAAATCGAGTTTGTGGGAGAGTGCTCCTACAAGGGAGATGTATCAAGAGGCGTGTTAGCACGCGATGTTCAACGACGATTTGAGTCGAGGCGAGCAGTTCATATGGGGAATTGCATGAAGCCGGGGCATCGACGAGTAATCAAGTTGACCCTGCCCAGGATCGTTCGAGTGCAGCGACGAGGGCGTCGCTAAGTCAAGTGGGGGAGAATGTCACGGACCAAACTTTTCGGATCGAGACATTAGCGCGAGCAACAAATAGGGAGGTTGTGCGCAATGCAACGGGCGTGCCAAATGTGGCCCAGCACTCGGAGAATGGCGAGGACCATACCTTTGGGACCAAGGCGTTAGCGCAAGAATCAGCTAAAGAAGGGTTGCGCGGTGTAACGAGCTTGCCAAGATCAAGATCATTAGACTTGGCCCAGCACTTGGAGGAAGGCGTGGACCAAACCTTTGGGACCGAGGTATTGGCGCAAGAATCAGCCAAAGAGGGTTTGCGCGGTGGAGCGGGCTTGCCAAGACCATCACACTTGGCCCGGCACTTGGAGAATGCTAGAAAGCCCGCAAGCCCACAAGACTTAGCCAAATCCATGGAGGATTCAGGAGGGTAATTTGGTCAAAGCATTATCCATTTATTTGAATATAATGTGTAGATAATGTTTGTGATAATTAGAGATTTGAATTTGAGATGTAATAAGATAAGATCAATCTCGACCGTCGATGTAATTTAAACTGAGCCGTTGGATGTAGGGGAGTTCAACTATAAATAGAGGCTCCCTCCTCACTTGTAAATCACTACTTCACTTCATATTTCACTTTGAGTAATACAAGAAGCATTTACTCTAAAACTCTTTGAGTGTTCTTTATTGTTCTTTGTTGTTCTTGAGTGTTCTTCATTGTTCTAGCTGCCAATCTCTTTCTGTTGTTCTTTGAGTAGCTTTCGCTTAGAACGATCTTTCGTTCGAGGGCTTCGAGGAGTGTTTGATCTTCCGGAGCGAGAATCCTGGCTGAGTTAGATGTTTGTCGAGAGATATTCACCTAAGACCGTGACAAGGTACTTCAGGGTGACTTAGCAGACGTTTCAACCGAGAAAGCGACTAAGGTCCGGCACGATTCGTCTGGCAAAGGTCTAGCCCGCGACACAAGTGGTGTATGTGACAAGATTCATAGAAACCTGGAGTGCTTGTCAAAGCCGTTGTTGAGCAGGAGTACTCACAAGGCTGGTTGAAGGCTGACTTAGGCGTAGGAATCGACTGATTTGCGTCGAAGGCGTCTAAGGCCGCACGGATCAGCTAGAGTCAAAATCTAGCCCCGTGACACTATGCATAGAAGAATTAGTAAGGGAGGAAGAGAATGTAGAAATTTAGATAGAAGTTTTGGGAAACAAATTCCAGAAAGGTTTCATGCCTCACTCATTACAATATCTGTTATTTATACTCTCTACTATTTAAGAAAGGACAAAATCGGTTAGCTTTACAGGTATCTTCCTTTCCCTCTTGCTCCTGCGTACACCCTCAACAAGTTGACTATTCAATTGGTCACTCTTGGTGGCTACACTCCTTGCTGCATCCGTAACATAAACATCTTACGATTAAAAGTTGAAAAAAAGGTTTGCATTATATTTTATAAGGAAATTTTGCGCCATATGGTAATTTTATTGCGCTTATATTACCTAAATTAGATTTAAATTGACTGCCTTCCAAAATATGATATTAGCTCAGAATTGTGATATTATCTAAATTAGTTTAAAATTGGCTGCCTTCTAAAATATAACATTACCTTAAAATTGCGATATTACCTAAATTATCTTAATATTGGTTGCCTTCTAAAATATGTTATTAGCCTAAAATTAAAGACAGCCAAATGAAGAAATGTGCAAAAAAATACTACCATATTAGGAAAAAATACTTTCTTCATTTGTCTCTAACTAATTTATCTTTTGATTTTTAAATAATTTATCATTATACTGTGAGTCCTTTAGATTTTTAATATTATAGATTGAATTAATGGTGCTCGTCGTTAATGGTGCACATCCGTGCTCGTCGAGCGTGACAAACTTTTTTGAAGTCAAAAATATTTTTTTTAAATTAAGTTAAACGACTAAAAGAACTTGAGTTATTATTTCATATACTGACAGAAAAAAAATCCACAAACGAGCTTATTTGAATATTCCAATTTTCTAAAAGAAATGCGGGGAATGGATTTTTCTCTTGCAAATCAATAAGATTTTTATTAATAATCAAAGTTGGAAACATTCAACCATCCAGAATTTTTTTTTTTTAAAAAAACTTCCAACTCTCCTATCAAACACCTTACAAGTAACAAGAACTCGCCAAAACAAACGGATGTAGAAATTGCAAAATAGAAAAGTAAACAATGCTAGATTTATAGAATTGTGTAACATTTTACTATTCCATACAAGCACGGATGGACCTAGAGGGGACTGGAGGGGACGATCGACTCCCCTTAAAAATTTAAAATTCTTATATGATTTAAATTTTTTTATATATTTTTATGTATTTTCTATTGAAAATCTATTTGCGTTCCCCCTAAAATTTTATAAGTTCTCCCCCTAGAATTTTATAGGTTCGTCCTCCCTAACATAAAGTTTTGCGTTCGTCCCTGCATACAAGTTAAAAATCATAGCAATGTTTAGAAATTTAAGGATAAATTACAAGTTCCATCACTCAACTTTCTTCTCACTCCTATTTTGGCTACTAAAGTTTAAATATTGGGTAAATTACGTAAGTCATCACTGAACTTTACTCTTAAACCTATTTTGGTTATTGAAGTTTTAAAACGTTCAATTTACTCACTGAATTTTATACATTGAATATTTTTGGTCACTCTTAAACCCCAACTATCATAGATAGTTATCGTTCGGTCCCGAATTTCGCCATTCATTTCGTCTCGCCTCCCCGAGTCTAAATTTGACCTCTATTTTACCAGAAAGTGTTCACAATTTCACGATTCTACAAAAACCTTCTAATTTCTCTTTTGTCGATCTCCCTCCTCAACCGTCGGATTGAGCCCATTTCTTAGTATGTTGCTTCTCTTGTGCTGATAAAGTTTTTCACCGTTCGTATCTTGGAGAAGTTCATTCGTTTGCTAGTAAATGGATGTCGTCAAAAAGATAGCGGATGAGTGACAAAAAAACATTCAATGTCTAAACTTCAATGAGTAAATTGAACGATTTGAAACTTCAGTGACCAAAATAGGTTTGAGAGTAAAGTTCAATGATGATTTACATAACTTACTCTTAAATATTTTCAATTTACCCACTAAACTTTTGATTTGCTCCTATTTTTGTCACTCATTGTTAAATACTTAACGAGTTATGACTGGACATATATCTTTAAAAAATATTAAATGGTCTCAAAATTTTCTTTATTTTTGTGAAAATATCCATAGTCTATATTACCTTTGATTTCTCGATGATGGAGAATCTTCTTCCAAATCCCAACGGTGGAATGGTGGAGAAGGAGGAAGTGAGAAGTATCTCTTAATTTCACGCTGATCGGACGATGAATATTATAGAGTATAGTGATTTTTGGGAAATATAAACTGATAGAGGGGTAGAAGACGATAAGGTGAGTTTTTTGATGTCTCGAGTTGTCAGAGAAGACACTGTTAAATGGTGATTTCAACGTCAGTGTGAAACATGGATGAAAGTGTACAACTTTCATCTTTGGAGGAAAAAGACAAAATAAAAGAAAGAAAGAAAGAAAGAAAGAAGGAAAATATGTGGGTGACACGTGGTTACCATGTTAGCAAAAAGAAGTCTACATCAGCACACATGGCTACCATTTCATTTCCGATTTAATGCCCGAGTGACCAAAATAAAAGTAAATTAAAAGCTCAATCATTAATTGAAAAAAATTTAAACTTTAGATACCAAAGTAGGCGTGAGAAGAAAGTTGAGTGATGAAATTTGTAACTTAACTTTAATTTAAATAATTATTTTTATAAGGACTAAATTGCTATTAAACCCAAATTTATTACGTGTTTTAGATTTATACAGTAGCCTAAAACCCTTTGGACCCCAAGAGCGTTCCATCCCTGGTGAGCGTTCAACTTTATCGAGTAATAGTATCGATCTTCCATACTTTTCAACATATATAATTGACTTTGAATGCACAATGCATATCCTTTTAATTTTTGCCAATAAAGTTTTTTTTTCGTTTTGGCTACACAAATGGTAATGCAATGTGATATGTTCTGGTATTGTAGACCACCTTTATCCTAGCACATTATATGGTAACATTCAAGTCATAACAAATGCAGGCGCGGTCGAGGAAGTAATATTTATACTTGACCGAAGAGAAAAATATTTATATATACCAAGTTAAAGAAACATATTTACCTACCCCATCCAAGACCAGACTTTGAGTTACTAACCTTCTAGTCTTCTCGTTTCTTTTGTCCTCGGATATTGGGCAACCTCATGAAAGAAAACTAAGATAGATAGAGAAGACGTGTATGTTGGAGTCAATTAATGTTTGGTCTTTGAGGGCTTGTGAAATGATCCGAGGAGTTGGTATTGACACTATGTGCTCTACACATATCTTCTCTATCTAACCTCAAAGACCCAACATCAATCGGCTTCAATATAATCTGTTAAAACCCACTGACTTCTCTTCATTTCTCCATTGCTCTAGAAACATCTATATTAGTTATTTATCTCTACTATTCTAGAGTTCTCCATAGGTGTAAAATATCACGCATATATTGTTATTATAATAATAGGTTAACCGACATAAGCACACCTATAAATAGGTTGTACGTGCAAGAATGAGTGAGTGTGGAGTGTAAGTTGAGTAGGGGTAAGTGATGTGAGTATGAGAAGAGTGCAAGTTGAGAGAGTTAGTGAGGAAGTGTTAGAGTGAAAAGTTGAGAGAGTGACGTGGGTGCTAGTGATTAGTGAGGTATGTATTTTTATACTATTTGGTTTATTAATAAAAGTGTTATTTTTCTTTGTAATTAGAAGTTTCCCGGTTGAGCCTTAGTTTATGTATTTCTTAGTGCACTTGAATTGATTACTATATGGTCGGCTATGCTGCCTGAATGTTATATGGTCGGTCTGCCACCTAAATAGCATATGGTCAATTTTATCGCCTAAATGGTGTATGACCGTCACTGTCTCCTAAGTTGTTGTGCATTGAGAAATTAGAAGATAGAAAGACTAACCGACTCAGGGATTTGGTGTAGCACTAGTGGTCAGTCTTAGGTCTTCCATAGTGGGTGTGTTGGGTCCGTCAGGTTTCCAACAATTGGTATCAGAGCGGGTGATCCGAAACTGTTATTTGTGGAGAAAGCTTCGGTAAACGTTGGATGCTTACATTGGTCCATGTTGCATCCAGGTGCTAAGGGGAGACTCTGCTAGAATAAAGTCAATGACTATAAAGCTATTGGTTTATAACCAAACTTTTTGGACGTCGGGCGTCAGTTAACATGGCAGACTTTAGAAGCACAAGCAACAATATTAGAAAGCTCAATGACCACAACTACGGTAATTGGGAGACATGCTGACTGACACAACTCCTTCACCAAGGGAGAATGTTGAAGTCTTGAGAAAATAGAAGATTAAGGCTGTGAAGGCTTTATATATATTGAAGACCACAACCGAGGAGGACCTATTGAAGCATATTCATGACGATAAGACACCAAAGGTAGCCTGGGAAACTTTGGCGAAGTTATTTTCAAAGAATAATGAAGCACACCTCAAACTCTTGGAAAATGAGCTCGCGGGTATCTCACAAAGGAACTTACCTATTTCTCAGTATTTCATCAAAGTGAAATCTATTTTTCGTGAGATATCTCAACTTGCACCAGAGAAGAATGTGAGCGAGGCAAGGATGAAGAGGATTCTCATCCATGGCCTAAGACACGAGTACAATACATTTATTGTCGTTGTGAGGGGATAGCCTACTCAACCATCCTTAATGGAACTGGAGAACCTGTTGGCTAATTAGGAGGCATTAGCAAAACAAATGGACGAAGTAATCATAAAAGACGAAGATGAGACACTCTTCACCAACAAGAAGAACGGTAAGACACGAAGACAAGACGTAGCTAAGGAAATGAGGAAACAATGAGACAAGTTTTATCTGAGAGATAGAAGTAACACTTTAGGGGGAGCTCGACGTGGAAAAGAAGACTATCACCAACAATACGAGGAGAACGATAGAAGACAAATCAGTAAATGCTTCAACCGCGAAAGGAAGGGCCACTTTGCTCAAGATTGCAGATTACCCATAAGAGAGAGTCGTGAATGCTTCAATTGTGGCAAGAAAGGCTACTTTACTTAAGATTGCAGATTGCCCATGAGACAGACTTTCCAAGGAAACATGACAACCACAAAAGATGAGAAGAATGAGGTCAAGCTAGAAGCTTCCATAAACGAGGATGAATGGGATATGGAAGATAAACTTTTTTTGAAGAAGATTTGATAGAAGACATAGATGAATCATCTTTTGTAGCAACCACAGTCTCAAAGATGAACTACGAGGATGAAGAAGAGTTCGAAGAAGACATGGAAGAACCATCTCTTACAACAACCAAAGAGTAAAAAATTGACACGTTCAAGGAGATGGACTACGAGAATGAAGAAGAGTTGAAAGAAGACATGAAGGCACCAACTCTCGTTGCAACTACAAATCCAAAAATAGACTACAAGGATGAAGAGTTGGAAGAAGACATGGAGAAACCAGCTCTTACAACAACTATGGAGTCAAAAATTGATTATGAGGAGGATTGTATTGTTGACTCTGGGTACTCCAATGATGAGAAATGTTGGAGATGTTTTGATCCAACCAATTGAAAGTGCTACACTTCAAGAAATATGGTGTTTGATGAAGCTTCTTCTTGGTGGTCACCTCAGAAGATCGAGCTTCCAGAATCTTATGACCTAGAAGAACTTTCAGAAGATAATAAAGAAAGTGAAGAGCAAGCATCAGATCCAAGTGAAGAAAGAGAAAGCTCACCCTCAAAAGATAAAAGTCCATGGAAGATGGCTGTACATCAATCTACATTTAAGAAGCTTCCTCTAAGCCAAATAGAAGTCAGCGAGCTTTGCGAAGAAATGTTGGGAGCCCTAAACAAGTCTACTGGTAAGTGTTCACAACAATGTGAGATTTTTTCTAGTGAAATCCTTATCCTTAAGGAAGAGAACAAAGATCTAAAAAAGTGCTTAAGGTAGTACATGAAGAATTGGATAATATGAGAGAGGAGATGGTGCTTCTTAGGAAGGCACTAGTCCATGATGGGGGATCTACCTCAATTTCAACTTTTTCGATAGTGGAGGTTTCTAAACCCAAGTATTATAATTCATCTAAGAACACGAAAGGTAAAGAGAACTTTTCGAGGAGCTTGGAATAATGCATCCAAGCTACAAGCGTCGTAGATGATGCTCGGAAGATCAACCATGCTAGAAAGATCGACCATGCCTTACTTTATTTGGAAGATACTACGATGCTTTGGTTGTGGCGTAAGCATGGCAAAATGAAGAATGGAGATTGCACCGTTGCTATTTGGGAGGAATTCAAGAATGATCTAAAAAGTCAACTCTATCCTAGGAATGTAGAGAAAGAGACACGAGTAAAAGAATTCTCTGAAATGCTGTTGGAGGTTTCCGAATATCTCAATAAAAGGAAAAAGAGGGCAATATTCTCAACAACAAGTAGATACGAGTATGAAGTCTCTCCATATCTTCAACTTCATCAAAGACAATTTTGATGTGCTTAAGTCTGAAAAGAAGGGTTATTCAAGCAAGTGAAGACTAGAGGACAACTAGTATGTGCCTTAGTCGACAATGAAACAACAAACAACTTTATGAAGGTCTTTGAAAGAGAGATCAAGATAGTGCCAACAAAGATAAACAAGCAAGTTGCAGACATGTTCACGAAGAGTCTGAATAGACCAAAGTTTAAGAAGTTCATAGAAGCACTCGGTATGATCTGCAAGACATCTGTAGAGAGAAGTCGTTGAGGGAGAGTGTTAAAACCCACCGACTTCTCTTCATTTCTCCATTGCTCTAGAAACATCTATATTAGTTATTTATCTCTATTATTCTAGAGTTCTCCATATGTGTAAAATATCACGCATATATTGTTATTATAATAAATAGGTTGTGCGTGCAAGAGTGAGTGAGTGTGGAGTGTAAGTTGAGTAGGGGCAAGTGACGTGAGTGTGAGAAGAGTGCAAGTTGAGAGAGTTAGTGAGGAAGTGTTAGAGTGAAAAGTTGAGAGAGTGACGTGGGTGCTAGTGATTAGTGAGGTATGTATTTTGTATACTATTTGGTGTATTAATAAAAGTGTTATTTCCCCTTGTAATTAGAAGTTTCCTGGTTGAGCCTTATTTTATGTATTTCTTAGTGCACTTGAATTGGTTATTATATGGTCGGCTCTGCTGCCTGAATAGCATATGGCCGGTTCTACCGCCTAAATGGTGTATGGTCGGCACAGTCGCCTAAGTTGTTGTGCACTAAGAAATTAGAAGATAGAAAGGTTAACCGACTCAGGGAGTTAGTGTAGCACTAGTGGTCAGTCTTAGGTCCTCCATAGTGGGTGTGTTGGGTTCGTCGGGTTTCCAACATAATCAGAAGTTTACCACTAAATCAACATCAATGAGCTCTACATTCTCTATCTACACATGTCTTGTAAAATGATCTGAGGAGTTGGTATTGACACTATTTCCTTTCGGTACTGAAATAGTGGCTACAATCTCCTTACTTTTTCCTGTGTAGAGCTCATTGAGTAGCTCTGCCTAACGAGACTAGTTTTTTTCTTGATTTATGTTGATCAATGGGAGCTTCCTACCAAAAATTACCTTATCTCCAACTTGCCTGCTGAGCAAGCTCCTTTTTTTTTTCTCTTTTCTTTGCATCCAATTGCCAAATAATCTCATTATAATACTAGTTTATCTATTTGATTCTTTTATTTCGGTTACTCTCAATAAGAAGGTGAATGTTATCATTGAAATGCGAGATATTATTATTAAAAAATCAGTTAGCAATAAATTCAACAGTGAGGTGACCAAACGAAAATGGGCCTACTTGATGGTGAGAAACAAACGACGTTTTGAAAATGTAACCAGCTTGTCATCCTCAGTTTTATCTCAATCTTTTGTCTTCCTTTAGTTTTCTTTCTTTAGCTTGCCATTGTTAAAAGATAAAAGGATAAAAACAACATACAAGAAGGTTAAGAAGGATTGTTTTATTAGCCTTATGAGATATTGTGGAATGAAGTTTTTGTTTGATGGAATGCATATATATAGGATTGGAGCCACAAGAAATTAAATGCTCAGACTAATGAAATTAGCTCTGGAGTTTATCCCCTATTTTTCCTCATGGAGATAAATTATAAGGTTAATTTTATTATTCTGAACATTTAATTTTTTGAGTATCCAGTCCTATATATATACATTCCATCATGCAAGAACTTCGTTCCATGACAACTCATAAGACTAATAAAGTGTTCCATCTTAATTTTATTGCTTGTTTGTTTTGTCCTTTAGATCTTTTAGCAATGATGAATTTGATATAGTATTTATTTCCATGTATGCATTTTGGGTCTTCCATATTGGCAAAGGCACCTTGATTAGCTTCCATATTGGCAGATTATGCTCTTAATTCTATCTATATTGGCAGATTATGTTTATTTTAGGAGACTCGGGTTCAAACCGTTTTATTTATAAAATGTATCTGCATGCCTTGTAATCACTTTAAAACTATTAACAAAAGGATTTTGCACAACTTACCTGTTATACAGATAATACAATGCACCATTATTTAGCAATGATCAAACCCTAACAAACACAATCAATGAGACACAGCAATGATCAAAACTATCAAACACGATCGATGAGACAAAGATTTATGCGTGATCAATAAGATAATCTCTATAATTATCGAATTCAAGAAACATATTCATCTACTTGATTCGAGACTGAACTTTCAATTGTTAACATGATCGTCTCCGGTTATAAACACCGTGTATGAGTTACAAATGAGTAGCATTAAACGTAATAAAGTGGGAATTAAAGCGACAATAACGCCATTTTTTCTTTAATCTCTGAGAGTGACAATGATTAAAAAAACAAATAAATTACATGACAAATTTCATTAGCCAGAGCATACGATATCTTGAGGTTTCAGCCTATATATATGCATCCCACCAAGCAAGAATTTCATTCAACCTTATCCCACAAGGCTAGTAAAGCGTTTTTCTTTAGCCTTCTTACTTGTTTCTTTTCTCCTTCAATTTTTTTTAGCAATGGCAAGCTCAGGAAAGAAAACTAAGGGAAAGCAAAAGATCGAGATTAAACTCGTTGAAAAAGCGGATGACAAGTTGATTACTTTCTCGAAACGCCGATCTGGAGTCTATAAAAAAAATAAGCGAGATAACCACACTCTATGGTGCTGATATTCTTTTTATCTGCTTCTCACCGGCAGGTAAACCCTATTCATTTGGTCATCCCTCTATTGAATCTGTTGTCGATCGCTTTCTGAATAACAATATTCTGCCTTCTGATGACAACATTCGTAATCGTGTTGAGACTCATCGAAAAGAAAGAATCAATCTCATAAACCAACAATATAACGAGGTCGTTAGGCTAATGACTGCATCAGAAGAAAAAGAAAAACTGCTTGCTCAACAGACAAGTACCGATAGGGAAGGAAATTTCTGGTGGGAAACTCCCCCTGATCAACTTAACCCGCAGGATCTCGAACAAGTCGATTTCCGTTATGCGGAGCTTCTCAACGAGCTCTACGCCACCAGAAGTAAGAAGCTTGCAGCCTTTACTTCAATGCCTACTCCAAGGGATCCAGCCCAGATCAATCCAAGACATACATGATCATGTTCATGTAGTGAAGCCTATGACCTGCTATAGCATTCTCAAGTTTAGACCGCTTAGGGTTATGTCAGTTTTGGTTATGAAGAATAATCTGAGCTTTACATTGGAATGGTGATTAATAGAAGTGTTGCATCCATTTCTTTAACTCAGGATTGAGCATTTGCTTATATCAATGAATCAATCAATTTTCTGTTCATATGTTGATACACCCTTCCCTCAGGATGCAGTTAAGTAAGCGAAAGGATATATCACAATGGACAAGGCTGCTTGTCAAAATTTTGCAGCTTGATAATTAATTTTTTTTGGAAATAATTTCTTGGAAAGGTCTTATTTTATGCAATAACATATTTTATTCCACTGCATAACATTATATGGTAAATATGAATTACGAAATACAATTAGAAATGTAAGAATCCAATAAGTGATCTCAGTGGTAAAAAGGATAGTGTTCCTCTTAGTAGATGCTGGTTCAAACCGTTTTTTTACAAGGTGTGTGCATTGTCAAAGGGTTAAAAATATGGATGAACATATACTATCTTGTAATCACCTTAAGACTATTCTAAAAAAATAGAAATGTAAACTTTTACACAGTACTTCAAGTAAAGGAATAGTTTGAATATTTTGTCAAAAAAAGGAATAGTTTGAATAACACAATATTTTATAAATTTTGGGATTTGTATTTTATTTAAATTATAATAATGGAACATGTGCATTATATATAATTTAATTAAAACCTTATTTGATTATTGCATTGTATAAAATTTATATTTGATTTTGATATAGCAAAGTGTTTAAGGACAAATTTGTAAAATTGGATAAAATTTTAAATATTCAAAAAATCTCACAAAATGACAAGGAATCAAACTTAAAATGTTTCTAAGTCAAAAACTTAAACCCCAAAAGTTTTTCTAAGTATTTTTTATACTCAAATAACTAAAAACGCCCAGGCGTATCGATACACTTTTAGGTGTTTTGATACAATTTTCGACTACTGGAATTTCATTTACAAAATCATATCGATACGGTTGATCCCGTTTCGATACGACATTCATCTTGGTTTGTGTTCTTGGTTATCTGTATCAATACGGTCTTACTCGTACCGATACGGGGTGATAAGATTTTAAAAATCTTTGCAATAAATTTTATGACCGTTACTTGTCAGTTATTGGAATCACCAATATTTGAAAATTGGTTACACCGTATCGATACGCCTCCAAGGCGTACCAATGCAATTTTCCTTGGACTTTTTCCTCGGATTCTAGTGAACTAAAACGTACCGATACGTTTATAACGTATCGATACGCCTATGTTTTTACATTATACTCGTTTCAATACGCCTTTAAGTGTATCGATAGCCCTTTGTACAACGACTATTTCTTCTTATGACAGATACCGATACGGATCCTTATGTACCAATACGGTAGGTTACCAAACAACATTTATTGCTGGAAGAAAATAGCCCAACGGCTCTATTGTTGATCTCAATCACCCAAACGAGTAGAAATCAATGAAGGGATATAAAATCTAGTCTCCAAAGCTACAAAAACAACAAATTGAACATCAATTGATCAACTTTCAAGCATTCAAGCACAAATCCAACACTTTGAGTTTATTAGAGTCAAATCCTTTGTAACCCACTTGAGTGAGCATATTTGTAATTCTTTCTTTCAAGTTTGGATTGATTGAAATTGTATTTTAGGCAAATTATTCACCTTTGATAGGTCTTTCATTATTTGCCATTCTTTCTTGTAAAGTGGGTGAACTTGATCAAGCTTTGGGTAGAAAGCTTTGATCTTTGTAACGGTTTCCTCCTAAGCCTAGAAAAGGGGAAGAATTTCTTAGTGAAATTGTTTGAAATCCTTAGTGGGGAGCTAAGGTAGTGGATGTAGAGCTTGTTAGAAGCTTGAACCACTATAAATTCTTTGTGTCACATTTTTCATTTTTCTTCCCTTCAATTTTTTAATTTCCAATTCACCCCCTCTTGGCCAAACTAAGTTGATTAAGCATCCCAATAATTGGTATTAGAGCCTAGCTCATTTGAGGGATTAACATCCACTTGAGACGATCCTAGAGGTGATTCAATCAATCGGCATTCAATCTATGACGTTTACTTCCGGCCACAACTTGTACGAGTCTCAATCGACCACTAAATCGCCCTTCTTCAATGGGGAAAACTATCCGTATTGGAAGAATCAAATAAGGCTATTCATCAAATCCAACGATTACCTCCTTTGGGATGTAATTGAAGACAGACCATCTATTCCAATGAAGCAAGAAATGACCGATAAAGAAATGAGGAAGTTGCAAGTAAACGACAAGGCTTTGCACATGTTCTTTTGTACATTTGGACCGGATGAGTACTCGAATATGTCTTTTTGTACCAGTGCAAAAAAGGTGTAGGACAAGCTCAAGACCACCTATGAAGGCACCAACGATGTAAATGAGACCAAGATTAGACTTCTCAACTTGATCTACGAGAATTTCAAGATATAGCTTAATGAGAGCATCACCAAGATGTTCGATCATTTCTCCATCATCGTCAACGATCTCAAAGGCTTCAGAGAAGTCATCCCTAAAGACAAGCTAGTCCGAAATCTCATCTACTACCTTCCTGAGTCATAGAATAAAAAGAGGATCGCCATCATCGATGCCAAGGACCTCAAAACCTTGAAGCTTGATGCTCTTATGGGATCTCTTCTAACCCATGTGATCATGAAGAAAGGAAGAGACAATGAGAAAAAGAGAGAAGATAAGAAGTTTAAAAATAAGGAAGTAGAAAAGAAGAAGATGAGAATTGCTCTCAAAGCTTCACAAGAAGAGAGTGATTCTAATGAGGAAGAAGATAAAGAAATGGCCATGCTAGCCAAATATTTCACTCGGTTCATGGAGTCCAATCGGGGAAGAAAGTTCCATTGAAGAGGAGACTTCAAGAACAAGAACAAGGAGGAGGAGAATGATCAACTCATTTGCTATGAGTGCAAGAAGCTGGGGCACATAAGAACCGATTGCCCCCAACTCAAAAGGAAGAGCTCCGAGAAGAAGAAAAAGTTCAAGGAAAATGTTGCTACTTGGAGTGATGAGGAAATACCCGATGAAGAGGAGCAAGAAGTTGTCAATCGTTGCCTCATGGCTCTTGAAGAAGATCCTAAGGTAACCGCTAACTCATATTCATTTGATTTATCTTTTGATGAACTTCAAGAAGCATACGATGAGTTACAAGAGGTTTATGATGAGTTGGTGGAAAAGTTTAAGGAATCAATTTTAAAAAACAAGAAAAAAATTTCTTATTTGAAAAACCAAAATGATTCCATTTCTAAAACCAACTCTGAACTTGAAAAGAAGGTTTTTGATTTACAACAAAAACAAAATGATTTTGAAAAGAAAAATCTTAATTTAAATAACCTTCTTTCTAAAGTTCATGATGATCACCACAATGAGGTGGGTGATCTCAAAGCTTGTCTAAGCAAGGTTGGGAAACAAAGTTTTGAAAAAGCAAGTTCTTCAAAACCCAACTATGTAAAGAGAAAATTTAATGGGTAAAAACAAAGAGGCTTCCCAAGGCCCTCATATGGTAAGAAGGTTAAAAGTGTGTGGGTTCCTAAGGAACTAATTGCTTCTAACAACATTGGTGATTGGTCTTCTTGGATTCCTAGGGGAACCAAGATTTTGGGAGCTAATACTCATAGACCCAAAATGATTTGGGTACCAAAAATCAAGACTTAATCTTTGTTTGTAGGGGGCATTGCTACAAGGCTAAAGCTACATGTGCAAACTCATTGTACCTTAATAGTGGATGCTCGAGACATATGACCGGTGACAAGAGTCGGTTCTTAGAGCTAAAACCAAATAGTGGAGGAATGGTGACTTCCGGTGACAACTCCAAAGGCCACATTGAAGGAATTGGTTCCATTGGTAATCACTCTTCAATCCTTATAGATAATGTTTTATATGTTAACGGTCTAAAACATAACCTTTTAAGCATAAGCCAACTTTGTGATAAAGGTTTCAATGTTCTTTTTGATTTA
The DNA here is from genome assembly GCA_019671005.1 of Hibiscus mutabilis. Lineage (NCBI taxonomy): Eukaryota > Viridiplantae > Streptophyta > Magnoliopsida > Malvales > Malvaceae > Hibiscus > Hibiscus mutabilis. The sequence goes on along the minus strand of CM033712.1, from coordinate 73,994,152 downwards.
AATGGTTGCAAAATTTTAAACATTGAAACTAACAAAATTGTGCTTATTTGTCATCGCATAGGAAACATTTATATGGTGCATTTAGATGACATTCATAGTTTAAATGTATGTTTTGTTGCAAAAGATAAACATGACTCATGGTTATGGCATAGAAAACTAGGGCATGCAAGAATGAGTGTTTCAGAAAAATTGGTTTCAAAAGATATAGTAAAAGGTTTGCCAAAAATAAAGTTTTCTCTTGATAAAATTTATGATGTTTGTGCAAAAAGAAAACATAAAAGAGTTTCTTTTAAACCTATTAATGATGTTTCTACTAGTAGAGTTTTACAATTGATTCACATGGATATTTTTGGCTCTATTAGGACTACGAGCTTGGGTGAAAAATCATACGCATTTGTTTTAGTAGATGATTACGCTAGATACACTTGGGTTCTATTTTTAAGTACCAAGGATGAGGCTTTAGAAAAATTCATCACATTTTAAAAAATAACTCAAAATGATGTTGGTCAATCTATTTCTTATATTAGAAGTGACCATGGTACCGAATTTCAAAATTTAGGTTTTGAGGATTTTTGTAACTCAAATGGTATAAGCCATAATTTTTCCGCTCCTCACACTCCTCAACAAAATGGGATTGTTGAGAGGAAAAATCGAACTTTAGAAGAAATGACTAGAACCATGCTTTGTGAAAACAATTTGCCAAAGTATTTTTAGGCGAGAGCCACTAATACGGCTTGCTATATTTTCAATCGAGTAATGATTAGGCCATTTTCAAAGAAAACTCCTTATGAGATTTTAAAATCTAAAAAGCCTAACATTAGTTATTTTCATCATTTTGGATGTAAATGTTTTGTTTTAAATAATGGAAAAGACAATTTGGGCAAATTTGATGCAAAAAGTGATAAAACTATTTTCTTAGGATATTCTTTAAACTCTAAAGCCTATCGTGTATTTAATAAAAGAACTTTGGTTGTTGAAGAGTCTATACATGTGGTTTTCGATTATAACCTCTTTCCGAGGAAAGATTCTTGTGATAATGATGATGTAGGAATTTTTAAAGCCAATGATGGTGGGCAATCATCAAAGGTATATGAAGTTTCATCTAAGGAAGAAGAAGTACAAGATCCACTTCTAGAAGCCTTGAAGGACATGACTCTAGAGGAAAAGGAAGTGAGCTACCCAAGAGAGTTCAACTATGTCAAAGATGGTGAGATTTTGGGTGATCTATTCAAAAGGGTAACCACTAGACTTTCTCATAAAAATACTTGTAATGTTGCATTTATCTCATGCATTGAGCCTAAAAATATCAAAGAAGCATTAAAAGATGATTATTGGATATTGGCCATGCAAGAAGAATTAAACCAATTTGAGAGAAGTCATGTATGGACATTAGTTGATAGGCCTAGTAATAAGTCTACCATAGGAACTAAATGGGTTTTTAGAAACAAACTAGATGAGAGTGGTAACATAGTGAGGAACAAGGCTAGACTTGTTGCTCAAGGTTACACTCAAGAAGAATGAATCGGTTTTGATGAAACCTATGTACCTGTAGCTAGAATAGAAGCAATTAGGATGCTTCTTGCATTTGCATGTTATCATGAATTCAAGTTTTTTCAAATGGATGTAAAAAGTGCTTTTCTAAATAGTTTTATTAATGAAGAAGTGTATGTAGAACAACCACCCGGTGTTGAAGATCCAAAATATCCGAACCATGTTTTTAAATATTCAAAAGCTTTATATGGTTTGAAACAAGCTCCTAGAGCTTGGTATGAAAGATTATCAAGTTTTCTAATTGAAAAAGATTTTGAAAAAAGGAAAGGTGGACACTACACTTTTCATTAAAAGAAAAGGCAAAGACATCTTAGTAGTTCAAATTTATGTTGATGATATTATCTTTAGTTCTACTAATGAGTTGCTTTGCCAAGAGTTTGCTAAGTTGGTGCAAGGTGAGTTCGAGATGAGCATGATGAGGGAGATCTTATTCTTTTTGGGACTCCAAATCAAACAAAGGAAGAATGACATCTTCATCAATCAAGCTAAGTACATCAAGGATATGCTCAAGAAGTTTGGCTTGGAGAATGTGAAACCTCCAGCCACACCAATGAGCTCTTCTACAAAGCTTGACAAAGATGAAGGAGGTAAGTGTGTTGATTTAAAGCTTTATCGCTCTATAATTGGATCTTTGCTTTATCTTACCGCAAGTAGACCGAATATCATGTTTAGTGTTTTCTTGTGTGCTAGATTTCAAGCTAGTCCTGAAGAATCACATTGTTGCGTGTAATAAGTGCTACGCAATTGTGCAATTATACACGTCGCAAGTAATAAAGTGATACGAGTATCGAGTATCGTCTCCACAGGGAATAGTTTGGGCCACTTTGCTATAGTTATCGCACTGTAAAAGTAAAAACACAATTGATAGTAGGAGTTGATTTTAACGAGTAAAGTAAAAGCAATAAACTAAATGAATAGATGAAAGAAAAAGAGAGAATAAGCCAGGTTATCGTGAGTTGATGTGTGATAGCCGATTGGATCGTCTTGGTAAAAGAGTGCAAGGGCAACTCAGTTGCCGTGGCAACTTGCACAGCGGGGTTGCCTTGGCAACTAATTGATGGTTGTCTGTGCGACTAGCTGGGCAACTACTTAGGCGTATGGGCAGCAACTTCAAGGTTCGGCAGAGTGTTCTTCAATGGTTTCTTCTTATCCCTAAGTCGAAACTCTAGCTACTTGTGCATGCCTTGATAATACATCACTGCGTGAATCAAGGGTGAACAACAACCAATCTTGCGCTCCTCTTAGCCGTTGAAATCCTTAACTTATTCCTAAGCCGGATTAATCTTCACCATCAATAGATTGAATAAAGATCATACTCATTCGTTTCTTGAATCTAACTCTCTCGATATTAGATAAATAGATGAAGTTACGAGATCCTTTCCCAATTCACTCGCAAACAAAAGTAAGAACCAATAATGAATAAACCTTGAATAGAAAAGTGCAAACTCTTATTACCTAATCAAAATCCAATTATTTCTCACAACAACAAAACACAATAACCCCAACCAATCAAGTTAGTTCATGGTTGGGTTCAAAAGATATACAAAGAATAATCCTCAAACCATGAATCTAATGAAAGCAAAGAAGAAGAAGAAATTGAACTCTCTCCCCCTTGTTCTCTTGTCGAAATCTCTTCATTCTTGCCCTTTGGAGTTGTCGAAAATCCTATCTTTTTTCCCCATGGGGTTGTCGAAATTTTCCCTCTTCTTGCCCACTTGGAGTTGACGGCTTGGTGATCTATTTATAGGGCTAGGTCAAAGTCCTTCTTTGAGGAGGAAGTTAAGTTGGAATTAAATTATCTTTAAAGAATATAATTCTTTATTATAATTATATTCCTTCTACAACTTCTCCTATCTTCTTGGAATTTAATTCTTCTTTAACCTCTTCATGGAAATCAAACTCCTTTGGGATTTAGCTTTGCTCCACGTCATCTTGGGCTTGTCTAGTCATCAATTTCGACTATCATATCACCTTATTCTTTGTCGACAATTTCCCTGGCAACTGGCTCGGCGTCTCCTTCATGCATTGCCCTGGCAACTAGCTCGGCATCTCCTTCATGCACTGCCCTAGCAACTGGTTCTAGCCTTGTTTAGGCAAGTGGTTCTGCACACACACAAAAACACACCAAAGCAGCATATTTTTCCACAAAAATCACCAAGTTATGTAATCAAGCTCAACGGTGGAAAGAAACATGAAATAATGCATGAATGACTAATTATGCAACTAATATGAGCTTAAGTCTAACAATAATATGAGTAAAAAGGGTAATAAAAATAGTACTTTTGAACACTTATCACATATCTTATAGACGTTAAGAGAATCTTTAGATACCTTAGAGACACGCCTTGTTTAGGCCTTTGGTATCCTAGAGATTCCACTTTTAATTTGTATGCTTATTCGGATACGGATTATGAAGGTTGTAAGATAGACAGAAAAAGTACCTCCAGTACTTGTCAATTCCTAGGTAGTATGCTTATATCATGGTTTTCAAAGAAACAAAAATAGTGTAGCATTATCTACCACCGAAGCAGAATACATATTGGCCAACCCCTATGGTGCATTTTCACCGATGATGACTGTCTCGTCGAGTGTTCCTCAAGGATCGATCCCTCTATATCCGTATCAACACGATTTTGGGACCCCTTGTGTTCAGCAAACACCACCGCAGTCCTTGTTCTTCACAAGTGGGCCAATTGGAACGAGTGGTACTTGCTGTAGATGGAACCGAGAATGAGGACGATGGTGATGGCAATGAAGAGCATCAACTTCAGCCCTGTGGTAGACGCAATCCCGACCGGTCTCGTCATCCACCAGGGTGTGGTACCGGTGGACATAAGCATCATTAACTTTTTTATTTTAAGTACTTAATAACTTTAGTGGACTATGTTAAAATGCAATGTTTGAATAAGTTTTTATTTTTATTTTGTATCTAACATTGCAAGCAAATCAGAGGACCAAAAAAGAAAGTTGTTTAGTTTCTTCTATCCTTCGTTTTTATTATAGTCAATCAATTATCCAAATTAATTGGTACAATATAAGATCGAGAACTAAATAATCTAAATTTAGCAATTGTTGAACTAATCGATTATAACAATTTAAAAGAAAACTGTTTTTGGACTTAATTGATTATATTAGATCTTTCAAAAATAATTTAAAGTCCAAACAAACGTGAACAACATAACATAACATTAATAATATTTTCAAATAAAAACATTGGAAATCACATAAGCATTGACACGAACCTTGGTTCATTTGGACAGTTTGATCTGGAATGTCCATCAGCCCTACATATGGTACATCTCTTTCGATGTCCATTCTCTCTATCATGAAGATCCATATTGGTGTAGATGTGAGTCAATCTAGGTCGGCCATTTGGAGATCTACAGAGTGTAGGATCCGATTCATGCTCTACCGACGGCCAATAAATTGAATTTGCAATCGGTGGAAACTCACTTCTGTAAATATTGACCATCATGTGGAGATCGAAGCATTCATCAACAAAAGTATATTGGTCAACCCCTACATGCATACACGCTGCAACTGCATGAATACATGGATATCACCATGCCTGGAATGCTCCATAATCACACCACCTATGTCTGAAATCGGCTCGAAATACATTTGAGTGCGCTGCTTCGTTGTTGCGTCTAGCACCAACAACATCAAATGTTTGATTAGTTCGGTCGAAGCTGTGAACCTTTAGCGACGTTGCTTCCGTCATGTTCTCTTTCATTTTCGTCACAAGATTGGGAGCCCAACTTTGCCCCCTATTTAATAAGGCCTCAATTTCTTTCCCTTTAACTACCCAAACTTTCGCCAACCTATAGTACGTCTCTTTCACCAAGCTTGCTATCGGTAGATGACGTGATCCTTTTAGTACTCAATTTATGCACTCCATAAGGTTGGTAGTCATTTTCCTGTATCGTCTACCACCTTCGTCATATGATTGGGCCCATCTTTCCCTCTCGATTTCGTTTGCCCAACTCCAAACCTGCTCGTTATACTTCATTAAATTCGTCATCTTCCTCTCAAAATATGGTCGCGTTAGTAGATATCCTATGTCATAATATTATTAGTATTGATACAAATAAAAAAAACAAACATTAATAAACAAATAAATAAATGTATATGCAAATTATGGAAAATTTAGTTTGAAAAAAAAGATGCTTACCCATGCTTACAATCTTACTGCGAAGATATTTATTTTTGAACTGCTCATAGCTGTTCTTACCAATATGACGAATACAGTAGGCAGGGTATGCGTACGGCGGTGTCCAACGACTTCCGTCTCGATTAATTGCTGCTTTGATACCCGTCCCTCGATCGAATATAATGCAAACCCCATCATCTTGGACGACATGCTCACATAAATTCGTCAAAAAGAAATTCCAAGCGTCTACCGTCTCCTGCTCAACAATTGCGAATACAATCAGAAAGACGTTGTTGTCACCATCTTGCGCAACAGCAACCAACAATATATGAGAGTATCTCCCGTATAACCATGTGCCATAGACTTGGATCATACATTTGCAATAGGGAAAACCTTCGATGGCAGGCTTGAACACCCAGAAAAGTCGATGAAAAAATTATGGCCTTTAACAATTTGGCCTTCTCAGTCGTACGCATCCTTGGTTTGATACCTCACTATGGTGCTCGAGATAAAATGTGTCAGTGCTACTAATAAAGTCGGTAGCTCGTTGTACAACTTATCGTAATCACCGTACACCAAGTCCATTGCCTTATCCCTTGCAAGCCACGTCTTCTTGTATTTTATTTGGTATTCAAATTGTTGCGCAATGCTTGCCTGAATCGTTGAAATTAGAACCCGTGGATTTGCTTCAACCAACTTCATTACGTGATGGCTTATTACGTTGGAGTCTAATTTCCGGTGGTCTTGGTTGATTGAAGTTCGTAAGTATGTGTGAGCACCATTATACTTTGTGACCTCCCAACGATTTGACCTCTGCCGCTTCGTCACTCGGATCTTCCAATTACACCCTTGTCCGTATTTCACACATTTGGCAAAGAAATTCCTCTGGTTGGATTCTGCGACAACGTAGTCCACGTGGTTCTTAATGTTGTACTCTTTCACTGCCAATATAGCTTCATTCTTGTCATCAAATTGAAGCTTAACATATAATTCACCGTGCTGACTCAAGGTTAATCGGGGCAAATCCAGGAATTCAGGCACCCTCATTGCATTGAAATCCACCGAACTCATGTGAGAAGGAGGTTCATAGAATGTAATGTCGCCTCCGGTTGAAACTAATTCTCCAACACCAAAACCAGGGGCTGCACCGACGTCATCAGGGAACAAATCGGGATCCCCAATATCTTCATCTTCGCTGGAATCGTCAAGTGTTTCTCCCCATCGACCGCGTAAGAGTTCCACATCAGCTTCAACAGTAGGATCAACACCCGGCCCATGAGATGAAGCATATGTTGAAGGCCCGGCTTGATGAAATGCATTTGATGTCCCACTTGTCAACATTGCAATAAAACTGCCTCTGTGCATATCAATCTCATCACCAAAATTCATTTAAGTTGATTCTCCAACTACGTTTCTAGATGGGCTAGGAACATCACACACCTCGGCAAACAACTCGATATATTGAATCCCCATAGAATCATGCTCTGCGATCATCATTGCAACATCGTCATCATCTTGGAGAGTGATTGCACAATATCTGACCGGATTGTCAGATGTCATCCATCGGTAACGTAAACCATGAATCTATTTCCTATTTTTTTGTGATATTTCCTCCTTCATTTTTCGAAGCATGATTTCCTTCTCGAATCTCATCTTCGTACTGCTTTCAGAATCAAATACAACCACGACATCAGTTTTCACCATTTGTCCATTGTAATGAACAATCGCCATAAATTTGTTGTTGCTCATTTTCTCTGCATGATCGAAATAAAACATACTAAATTAAAATGCTCATAATGAAATAAAAAATAACTTTGGTTACTAACATCATGGACGAGTTTTTTTTTGAATATATATCTTTTAATAAATATATTATATTAATTTTCTAAAATATATAGTTCGAATATATTTCCTAATAATATACTTATCCTATCAAAATGAACATAATAATTTTTTCTAACATAGTAAATCAACTTTACAAATAAATTTTAAAAATATCCAAATTCGAACTAACTCAAATTATAAACTACATGAAAAAAATTAAAAATATATGAAACATACAAAATAACAAAATAAAATTACGAAACTCAAAATTTTTTACCAAACTCAAAAAAAATCGAATCTACTTACAAAATAATAAAAAAATAAAATTACCAAACTAAAAAAACTAAACTCTAAAAAAATTCGAATCTACTTACAATCTTTTCTCCACTATTTTCTTTATCTTCTTCTTCTTCTACTTCTTCAATCTTAACTTCCTTCCAACCTTAACTTAACTATTTAACAAAAAAATTATTTTTTTATCACTTATACTACCCATATCTCTGCCTAACTAACAACTATAAATTTTTAACCTCTACCCGTATACATTTTAAAATACTCTAAACCCATCACCATTCAAAAATCACATCCACCACTCCCAAAAATTGAATCTGGTACCCACTCTTCTCCAAAAATAAATTGTTAACCCAGCCTAAATCTATATTCGAATCATAACCCATTTTTTCATGCATAAACCTATACCTATATTCAAATCAGAACCCTTCCCCAAAAATAAACCGCAATCTATCAATCTCAAAAATCAGAACCCTACTAATCCTAATTACACCCAATTCGAAACCTGCATTTTTATTTTTCAATTTTCGTTTCTCCCAGAGACCAATCTTTTCTCCCAGGCACCAATCTTTTCTCCCCGTTGAGAATCAGATTCTCATGCATGCACAGCATGCAGGCTGGCCGGGGAATTTTTTTCCCTTGAAGTCGAACTCTGCTGCGCAAGACTCTAGGGAATTTTTCCCCCTGAAGTTGGACTCAGTTGGCCAAGACTTTGGGGATTTTTTCTCCTTGAAGTCGAACTCAGCTGGCCAAGACTTTGACCGGAAGTCGACTCCATCAGTCACCGACTTTGGCTGCACTGTTCAAAGTGCAATATTCCCGGAAATAATCTGCCCACGGCAATAATGTGGGAAAAAATTTCCCGCAGCAATATCCGAGTAAATTGTCCGAAATAGAATTTTACAAATTGAATAGACTGAATAATAATCGGTATAAATATTCCTTTAACTTCGTATCAATTTCGGATATATGTACATTGGTTGCAATGTGATTACATGAACTGCTATGGTTATCGGATTAGCACAAAACAGGGATGCAGAAGATGCCATCAAATTATTCAGCCACAAGCAAGAAGAGGGAGTCGCTGCAAATTCTTCAACTCTGGTTAGTTGAGTCCGCTGTTGTGCTCACTTGGGTTCATTGACGAAAGCCGAAACAAGGAGTGTTCATGCTCGATTATTTCGGTTACGGATATGATTTTGATGTTACTTCATGGAATTCTATGATAACAGGCTATGGGACAAAGCTCCTGATATCAATTGCTGAATGTTGGACCAGGGACTTGAGCTGCATCAAACTACATTTGTCTCTCTTCTATCTGCCTGTAGTCAACCGGGGCTCGTTGAACGGAGAAGTTTGTGTCTGAGCGTGGAACGCGATCATAACATCAGGCGTACCGGGAAGCACTACTCTTGCTATATCGATCTTCGTAGCAGAGCAGGACATCTCGAAGAAGCAGAGGGGTTGGTCAATCTAGCCATGAAAATTTTGAAATTATGTTAGAGCCATATATAAGGAACCAGATAATTTAACTTTGAACAAAGAAGCACACCATATTGACAAATTATGCTCTTAATTCTATCAATAAAGTTTTTGCACAACTTTTGTGTAGCGGAAGATGTAATCAATGCACACTATTTGGTAATGATCAAACCCTAACAAACACAATCGAGTAGACTATTTATATACCATCGATGCGAAAATTTTCTAATTATCAAATTTAAAAAATATTTATCCATTTTATAGGAACAACCATTTCTGATTATATACACCTTGTGCTAATAACATACGAGTAGCATTAAATATAAAAAAATAAGAATTTACGATAAGAACAAACTAAAAAATAGTTTGAAACCTTAAAAGTATTTATATGCAGTGGTATTTTTATAAATATGATTAAAATATAAATATATAATTAAAAATATACCAGGATGGGCGGGGAATTTATATCTTATACCTTAACTCATTTTGACTCGGTGCTTTTCAAAACTTGCCCCGCCCCACCCCATTTTCTGAATTCAAAAAATCGATTAGGTCAAGTTGAGACATACCAAATCGGGTAGAGATCAAGTAATGTTACCATCCCTAACAATACTTCAAGTAAATGAAAAGACAAAACAATACGGTATTTACTATAAATATGGAGGTTTGTATTTTATATAAATCATAATAATGGAACACGTGCATTATGTATAATTTAAATAAAATTTTATCTTATTATTGTATTTGTAATGCATGAAAACATGAATTTCAAATTTAAATTATGTTTGAGCATTTCAAATTACTATAAAATAAACACTCAAATTTAAATACCTATCTTTTATAGGAACTAAATTGTTATTAAATTAAAATCTAATAAATATGTGAGATTTATAACAATGGTCTAAGCTCTAAAGACGATCGGTTCCTGGTGAGCGTTTAATTTTACCAAATAATAATGTAGATTTTTCTTACTTTTCAACATATACAGTTAATTTTGATCAACAATCTCTAGAGCAGGTAGTTAAAGCTCTCAATTGACAATTTTTTCTTTCCCTAAATCGTGGGTTCAAAACTCTATAAGAACAAAATTCTTATTCTCCTCTTCTAGATAGAAATTGTTCAAAAAAATTAACTTTAAATGTATAATACACTGACAAATCATGCTCTTAATTTTTGCCAACAAAGTTTTTTATTTGTTTGCTACACAAATGGTAATACAATGTGACATGTGCTGGTATTGTGGATCATGTTTATCTTAATACATTATATGGTAATATTTGAGTCACATCCAACGCGGACACAATTAAAGATGTAAAATTTATACATGATTTGTGATAAAAAAATTTATACATATCAAATTTAAAAAATGCATTTACCTACACGACTCAAGACTAGACTCTCAACAACTAATCTTTTTAGTCTTCTTTATTATTTCTTTCGTCCTCGGATGTTAGGCAAACATAGAAAAAACTTAAGGTAAATAGAGAAGATATGTGTATTGAAGTCAATAGGTGTTGGATATTTTAGGGTAATGTGATTTACCTTCAATGATTTAACACCAATTAACTTTGATATAACCAAAAGTTCACCATTAAATCAAGAGCAACATTTTTCGATATTAAAGTACTGGTTGCAATCTTATTTCTTCTAGTGATGTAGAGCTTTTCATAACGAGACTATTGTTTTTCTAACTTTTGTGGGTTAAGTTGATCGATGGAGCTTCCCATCAAAAATTATCTTTTCTTCCACTTGTTTGCGGGGCAAACGTTTTTTCTTATTCTCTTTTTCTGAATCCAACTGCTTCATACTTCTATAATAATATTAATTTTTTAATTAATTTTTTCTTTTAATGAGCTCAAAAAAAGAATGAGAAAGGTGCGTATAGAGACGGACAATTTGACTGTTGTGAGTACGTTAAAGAATAGGAAAGGTGCGGCTTTATCAACATTGGTATATCATATTCGGGAGTTTTTTTTTTCGCTATTGGTCCATTCAGATTGTTCATGTGTTCCGTGAAGCCAATAGAATTGCGGATTGCCTGACAAAGTTTCTATGGAATGATTCACTTAAGAATCGAGTGCTTGATCAAATTCCATCATTTGTTAATGATTTGGTAGTTGCGAATAGCGTGGGTGCTTTAAGTGGGGAGTGAGCCAAGTGTCGTTTTGTGGTTTAGTGCTTTTTGAATTTTAGTACATGTGATTGCCTTTTATGTTTATTTTCATAAGTACTCTTTTCCTCCATTTAGGTTTAAAAAAAATTTTAACGAGACCTATGAAAATAATTCTCTTGTATGATTTTGTGTTAATGAAATCATACTCCTTGATAAAAAAAAAGGGTGAGTGTTGTCATAGGAAGACGAAATATTATTATTTAAAAAATAGGTAGCAACATATTTAATAAAAGGGTGGCCAAACAAAAATAACTTACATGTCGGAGAAAATAAAATCAGTACCATAAAGTGTGATTATCTCACTTATTTTCTTTTTTTTTTTGTATATTTTAAAGCGTCGTTTGAGAAAGTGATGAGCTTGTCTTCGTTTAATAACCTCCATTTCAATCTTTTGTCTTCCTTTAATTTTCTTTTCTGAACTTGTCATTTCTAAAAGATTTAAGAATAAAAGAAACAAGTGAAAAAGATTAAGAAGGAATGCTTTATTAATCTTCTGAAATATTATGGTATGAAGTTCTTGTCTGATGGTATACATGTATATAGGATTGGAACCTCAGAAAATTAAATGACCATAATAATAAAATCAGTCCCTTAATTTATCTCGTGAATGGGCTCTATATTACCAAGAAGCAAGAAGATTACGACTTCTACTTCAATGCCTAATCCAAGGGATCCTGCTTAGTTCGAAAAACAAAACCAACATTGTCGATTTTCATTTATCAGGTTGTTGTTGTCGTCGTCGGTCATTGTTGTTGTTGTTCGTGTAGTCAAGTCTATGATCTGTTGTTACAACATTTTTCAAGTGTAGACTGCTTAGTACAATGGCAGTTTTGGTTATATACACAAGTTTCAATTTATCTGTTTTTCAATGAATTGGTGACTAATTAAAGTGTTGCATCCATTTCTTTAACTTTGGTTGCTTCAAATCTAATTTTAAATTTTTGCTAAGCATTTGAGCTCAATATATATATATATATATATATATATATATATATTTGCAAAGTAATTATTTTTATTAATGAGAAGACCCACTAAAATAGTAGGTAAAGTTCGGACCATATTAGAAAATATATATATACAAGGAAACGATGAAGAATTGTGCTAAAAATACTGCCATATTAGAAAATAAAATAATTATACATGGAAATGATGAAGAAGCAAATATTATATATGGAAATAATGAAGAAATCAGATTAGGATTTAACTGGTAATATCATATATTAATTAGATTTGTTTCCAAATCAGACCATTCAAATTTCTATAGCACAACATTAACCTAATTGACTCGATCGAATCAATTTATTCGAAGACTATCAATTAAGTCGATTTTACATTAACATTTACTCACAATTATATGACATGATACAAAAAATCAATTGAATATGTTAAGATTTATATTCTAAATTTCAGTAAAAAATTCTAATTAGTTCTTCGAAATATTACTATATAGGTCTTTTCATCAGCTTGGATGTTAAATACCAATTAAAATTTAACAAAACTTATATTTAAAACATGTGAATTAAATTTTAATACCAATGATCCTATTGCAGGAACAGCTCGGATTTAATATTTTTTTCAGAAAAAAAAAAAAGAATACTATGGAGAGAAGAAAATTTGTCGATACTTGAAAACCCGAATCCATAGTTTTACATCTGCCACAAGAGAGAGATTTTGCATATCTCTATGTAAATTAATCAGATTTGCCTTCACTGAATACCTTGGCAATCTTCTCAGTAGGAACCAATGGCAAAAACGAGGCGACCTTGTAACCCTTCTCGGCACCGGTAGCCACTGTCTCGTTATATTTCTTGGTGAAAAAGGAGGCTATCGGGATGACTAACCAAGCTACCTGTGGGAAGAGAGGTTCGAGTTTTGGCTTAACGATGTCGAAGATGGATTTTGCCAATACAGGCACCTCTATGGGACGTTGGACCTCCAGAGAACTTTGTGTGACCGCAATGGGTCCGGATGAAAGCTGTGTGATGAATCTGGAAGCAGTGCCGCCTACTCTGGCAGTAGCCAGACCCTGAGCCACCCTGGGAGCCTTTTGTACAGCCGAAATGGATGTGGACGAGATCTGCTTGACGGATCCTGTGGGAGAACTAACCAGTCCGCCACTGGTCACTCCTGAAGCCTTTTGGGCAACCGAGGTGGCCACAGATGAGGCCTGCTTGAAGAGTGGAGAGACGAAACTATCTATCTTTGTTGCTGCTTCAACCTGCAATAAGAATAAAGAACTCTCGAATCTCATTCTATTATCACCCAATCATTTTATTACGAGTTTGAGATGCTTAAAAAGATTAAATCAGTTTCTCGTTTTGCCTTGAATCCATGGTTTTACGCCTTTTTTAGCCGCATGGAACGAAAGAAATGCAAAGAGAAGAATTCTCGAGGCAATGCTTACCACTCCAGCATGCTGGACATCAGCCATAACTTGGAAGCCTGTGATGGCATTCGATGGGGCTTGTTTGAAGAATACTGAGGCAGTGTTAAGCACACCAGCACCTGGCAACTCTGTAGACGAACCGGCCACTCCTGGAGGATTTTGGGCGGCCGACGTGATACCAGATGAGACCATCTTCTTTTCAGAAGGGATAAGAGCATCAATCTTACTCAAACTGCCAAACTTACTCAAATCTCCAACATTACTCATATCTCCGAGATTACTCAAATCACCAAGCCTACTCACATCTTCAACCTTACCTAATGCATTAAACTTACTGAAATTTCCAAGCTTACTCAATTCGGCAATCTTATTCAAATTGCCAACCTGCAATAAGAACAAAATAAGAATTCTTGAATCTCTGTTCGTTTTATAGACATCATCAATCTTAGGATTCTGTTAATCAAACACTAGAGTTAAAAGGCTCATAAATTCTGCCAAAATCACAGTATTGCAACTCAAACGTAAGCTTCCACAGACGGTGCAGAAAAGCAATATTTAGCTTAAAAAAAGTAACTATCCAAATAGTTCGGATTAGAAATCCAAATTTTAGATATTACAACTATCTCACAGCTCCCACCAATGCAGAATAGCAATTCAAGTTATTACTGTTCTTTTAGCTATCGCGTGTGCTTCTCAAATATTATATCAAATAGAAGAAACCAACTATAGTGAAACAGGCATTACCTTGTCAATTATATCGAAAATTTCAGCAGGGACACCGAAGAACTTTATGAGAACACATTTAACCAGTCTCTTAACCATTTTCGCAAAAATCTTTTGATACACGCTAATAACCGCTCGCTCAATGATATCGATGACAAGCTTCAACGGTCCTGACATTCTCTTAACTAGAAAGTAGAATTTGAATACATGGAGAGCAGCTGCTTGCACAAGTACAAAGTATTTGAAGTATTTCAATTACGTCAGCATTTGTAGTTCTTCGGGAATCTTCAGTTACCCAAAATATAGGTTAATCAATTTCAGAAAGGAAAAAATAAAATAAAACTTCAATTCCCCAAAATAAGAAGTTCTTGGGGGCAGAACTCACCAATACAGACTGCTGAACCTGACTAGCCACATCAGTGCTTGGCACTACAGTACTCCGGACCTCAGTAGTAGGCACATCAACAATCCGTCCTAAAGCATTTCGGGCAGCCAAGATGACTTTGGATAACACCTGCTTGACGACTGAAGGCAGAAGACTATCAATTTTAGTCACAAGTTCACCGACCTACAATAAAAACAAAGAGGAATTCTTGAATCTCCTTTCATTTTCCGTACATCGTCAATTCTTGAATCTCCTTTGGAAAAATTCTTTAATTTCCATGAAACCACAGTTGCAACTCAAGCACAAACTTCCCCAACCGTTAAAATGAAGCAATATTTTTGTTAAATAAAGTAACTTCTCCAAATGGCTTTGGAATCACAATATCACAATTATCCAGCAGCACCCACCGACGTAAAATAAAAAAATCTAGTTGTCACTCTGATTTTACACATTCCCTTGCTTGTCAAATTTATACCAAATAAAAGACCAAATTTAATAAAAAAGGCTTTACCTTGTCATCAAGAAATTTGACTCGCTCGTAAAGGGCATCAAAGAACTTTTCAAAAGTCGGCCTGAACACGGTTTTAACTATTATCTCAATTATCCCAAGAACAGGCTTCAACAGTCCTGACTTTTGCTTTAGGTTAGTGTAGAGGCTGGTGAACAATAAAACCAAACGGACAATGGCTGCTTGCACAAATGCCAAGTATTTCAGCTTCTTTGTTTCTTCTTTAACCTTCAAATTTCAATAGACAAAAAAGAAATTAGAAAAAGAGAAAAAGATCAAGTACGAAAATTGTTGGCCGATCACAAAATATAAATATCATCCAATCAATTTGTTAAGCCTTCGAGATGCTTAGAAATAAAATTTGTTTCTCAATGTGTCAAGAATGATAGTTTTACACTAAAATTTCACCACGGAACAGGAAAGAAAAGCCAAATAAAAGAAAACATGAGGAAATGCTCACCGCTCCACCATGATTCAACTCGGTAACCACACCTTGGGCGGCCGAGATGGCTTGGGATGACACATCTTTGATGAGTTCAGTGGCATTGCTCAAAATTCCACCGTGCTGAACATCAGAAGCCAGTCCAGCAGCCACTCCTGCAACCTTTTGGGTGGCCGAGAGGGCCTCAGCTGAGACCTGCTTGATGACTGAAGGGACAAGATTATCGATTTCAGCCAGAGATTCACCAACCTGCAATAAACACAAAGTATTCTTGAATCTCCTCTCATTTTTCGAGATATCATCAGTCTCAGAATACTCTATGTCAACCAAATAATTGAGTTAAAAGGAACCTATAATTGCAGTTAAAACCACAGTTTTGAAACTAAACCACTCTTTTTCAACGGCTTAAAAAAACAATAGTTAACTAAAGCAACTTCTCCACAGGTTCTGAAATCACAATTTTTCAATGGCACTTACAATTTCTCAGTTTTACACTATTTGGGCCATGAAAAAAAAGTAGGAAGTGTAAAGAGAAGAATTATAGAACTAGCACTCACAGCTCCAACATGCTGGACCTCAGCAGCCACACCTTGGACGGCTGAGATGGCTTGGGATGACACATTTTCGATGAGTCCAGTGACATTGCTCAAAATTCCACCGTGCTGAACATCAGAAGCCAGTCCAGCAGCCACTCCTGCAACCTTTTGGGTGGCCGAGAGGGCCTCAGATGAGACCTGCTTGATGACTGAAGGGATAATAAGATTATCGATTTTAGCCAGAGATTCACCAACCTGCAATAAACACAAAGTATTCTTGAATCTCCTCTCATTTTCGAGATATCATCAGTCTCAGAATACTCTATGTCAACCAAATAATTAAGTTAAAAGAATCTATAATTGCCGTTAAAACCACAGTTTTGAAACTAAACCATTTTTTTCATCGGCTTACAAAAGCAATAGTTAATTAAAGCAACTTCTCCGTAGGTTCTTAAATCACAATTTTTCAATGGCATTTTCAATTTCTCAGTTTTACACTATTTTGAGCCGTAAAGAAGAGAATTATAGACCTAGCACTCACCGCTCCAACATGCTGGACCTCAGTAGCCACACCTTGGGCAGCCGAGATGGCATCTGATGAGACCTGCTTGAGGAATCCTGAGGCTGTGTCCAGCAATTCACTATTCCCAACCTCAGTAGCCACTACTGGAACATTTTGCACAGCCGAGATGGCTTCGGATGAGACCTGCTTGATGACTGAAGGGACAAGTCGATCAATACTAGTAAAAGACTCACCAACCTGCAATAAGAACAAAGAAAAACTCTTGAATCTCCTTTCATTTGCATAAACTCTACGGACCATACATCGGAGCTATGAAGTTCTGTAATTTCTGTTAAAACCACAGTTTTGCAACTCAAGCACAAACTTTCCCAACAACTAATGGTTTTGAAAGCACACATTTACAATGGCATTTTCAATATCACAACTATTATGACCACACAACATAGAAATACATATGACAAATCTTTAATGAAATACCATCAAACGTAAGAAGTTGGCGTCTTCTTCAACCATGACAGAAACCGTTCGGCTTTAGAAAAACAAAGAAATTGTGTTGTTCCTTAAGAAATTGAAGAAAGAAGAGATATATTGCTGTGTTCTGGTTTGAATTGTGAGAGAGAAGACAAAAAGAAGATTTTTTTTCATAGGCAGATTACATTGGATTAGGTTATAGACTGCATTAAGCAGTGAAGAAAAGTGTAGTCCGATTTAATTATCACCCAATCACTGTATAAATCCTTTTTGATACTCAAAAATTTTAAATTTGCTTCTCATTTAGTCTTGAATTCATAGTTTATACCATATCTTCAGCCAAGGGAAAAGAAAGAAAATACAAAGAAAAGAATCCTCGAGTCAGCCTCACCTTTCCAGCATGCTGGACCTCAGTAGCCACACCATGGGCAGCCGAGATGACATCGGATGAAACCTCCTTGATTAATCCAGAGGCAGTGCCGAACAGTCCAGAATGCTGGGCCTCGGTAGCCACTCCTGGAGAGTTTTGGGCAGCCGAGATGGCATCGGATGAGACCTGCTTAATGAATCCAGAGGCAGTGCCCAACTGTCCAGAATGCTGGACCTGAGTAGACACTCCCCCAGCCACTCCTGGAGAACTTTGGGCTGCCAAGATCAATTCGGATGCGACATGCTACACAATTGGAAGGACAAAATGATTAATGCTAATCACAGATTTACTAAGCAGAAACAAAAAAAATATTCTTGAATCTCCTTTTATTTGTTAGACGTCATACATAGCTAAAAAGTCCTGTAATTTCTGTTTAAATCCACAGGCTTCCAACTCAACTAAAAACGTCCCCAAAGGTTTAACTTTTCATAGTAGACGCCGGCCGATTAGAATCACGGCGGCGACTAAGAAGATGAGAACAAAAAAGGGTCAACTAATCACCTGCTGTAAACACCACCCATTCACTTAATAAAGCCTTTGGGACACTAAAAAACAAAAACACTTAAATTTCGTTTCTCATTTTGTCTTGAATACATAGTTTCATAACAACGAAAAAAAATGAGAAGTAGCGGTGCTCACAGTTCCAGCGTGCTGGAGCTCAGTAGCCACGCCATGGACGGCGGAAACGGCGTCGGATAAAATAGGCCCGATGAAGCCAGAGTGGGAGGCCACCAGTCCAGCACTATGAACTTCGTCAGCCACATCACCTGCTACCTTATGGACGGCCGAGGCGGCTTCACCCACCTGCTAATGAAAACAAATAACAGCTATTGTATTCCTTGCATTTGATAGGCATCATCATTGATCTTAATCAGAATTTTGCCGCAATTATTAGAGGGTAACCATCATATGTAAACTTTATAAGAGACAACTAAATTAGGAAGGTGCATCGACAAAATTCGATCTGATCAATCGGCTGATGCGTTGAAAATCAATAGTTAAACTAAAAAACGACGTGTATAATATAAAAATAAAATTATTTAATTATATATTTTATACAACGTTTAAAATTTAGAGTTGAATAAAAAATAGAAAAAAAATTGAACTGAATTATAGCACTTGGACGATTTACAATAAAATAAATATTTTAAAAATAACTTAAAAATTTTATACAATAATTGTTAATTGTTTTATGTTCTTTGTTTTTAAAATATTTATAAAAAATGAAATTTTTAGTATTAAAAACCAATAGTTCAACTAAAAATGACGTGTATAATATAAAAATAAAATTACTTAATTATATGTTTTATACAATGTGTAAAATTAGAGTTGAATAAAAAATAGAAAAAAAATTGAACTGAATTATAGTACTTGTACGATTTATAATAAAATAAATATTTTAAAAATAACTTAAAAATTTTATACAATAATTGTTAATTGTTTTATGTTCTTTGTTTTTAAAATATTTATAAAAATGACATTTTTAGCATTAAAAATCATAAAATAAACTCATTTTATTAAAGTTAAATTCAAAAAAACAAAATTCAAAATTAATATAAAGAGCGATAATCGAATCAAATTGAATTATCATTTATAAATCATAAATTCCAAAAACCCAATCAAATGGATCTACCTCCTAATCAAATTACAAACTATATAATTACATATTTTTTATTAAATAAAAAAAATTTACGTTTTAAAGATAAATACCAAAATTTAAACTCAAATATCTATAATTACGTATTTAAGAATACAAAACTCACGAACTTTTACATATTCGCGTGAAAAATTGAAAAATATATAAGTAAACATGTGAAATATATATATTATTTAATGAGTATTAGTATAAAAATTAAAGAATTTTGTGAACAATGATAAAAAGAGTATAATTATTATTTTAGATTATATTTTATTATCATATTCATTATACCAACTAAATCAATCCTTTCATCACAATATAAATTTTAAAATAATATATTTTTATTCATATCTTTCAGATAAAAGAAACTTTAAGTTAACTCTTTCAAATGCTTTCGAGATCACAAATTTTCAGTGTAAATCGCGATGAAATTCCGATTGAAAAATAAGTGAGAAAACAGAGAAATAATGTTCAAAAATATGAAAAATACCATATCATGGAGGAAATTGGAATCTCCAGATTGATTCGAAAAGAGTCGATCCATTAAAGAAACCTCTGAGCTGCTTTTTCCGTCGCCCTGCGGCGTTGAATACGAAAGAGAAGCAAACAGAATCACATAAAACGGTGTCTTTTATAGCAGATTGGCGGGAACAGCGATTAAATCTTTGTTTGGATGGAGAGAAAGTGAGAGAAAATCTCCAATGGAGTGATGATTTCATTTAATGTGCATCTTCATGCCATGCCAGTTAACTGAGTTGTGTATTAGAATCTCAATGAATAAGAAAAATCTATATTATATATAATATATTGATTTTAAATATTATCTCAAGGGTTAATTGCTCTTGAATCCTTAAACTATGGTTTAGATTTTAAATTGGTTTCCAAACTTCAAAACATTTTAGTTGAATAATAAAAGTATCACTATCTTTCCAATCAAGTCTTGTCTCGATCCAACCCATGCTTAACGTGTAATATTATTTGAAATTTATAATTTATCAGTGCATTCGAAACAAGTTGGAACTGTCGAATGATCGAACTCGATAGTGATGTAATAATCAATAATTTGTATGCAAGAAAATTACAGAAATAAATAATTTAATAATTTCTGTGTAACAAATTAACAAAATCAATCATTACATTCACAAATTTACCAACAACCGAAGTAACTTCTCAATATATAAAATAAAAGGTTATTGTACTATGCATTGACAGCAGAAACTTTTTATTTCCATAAACGGCTTAATTTTATGGTTTAAGAATTTATTTTAGGGTTTATATGCTTAAAATTTAAGGATTATTGTTAGAATTTAGGGTTTAAAGTTAGAATTTAGCGTTTATATATTAAAGCATAAATCCCTAACATATATATTACCCTAAAAGCTAAACACTATTATCTAAACCTTAAATTCTAACCATGTTCCCTAAACCAAAACTCATGAATCATAAAACCTTAAACTCTAAATTAAATTCCTAAACTTTAAAATTACGGTACTTATGAAAACAAAAAAATTCAGCACCAATACATAAAATATTTCTTTTAAAATAAAACGATCACATTTCGACAAAGTAAAGTAAATGGACTATTTTTTTTTTTGGTTGCAAAACAAAGAGATGACAAAACTGTACCATTGCAAGGGATTGAAGGCCCTTGTTTATTTTTTGTTAGGCGGAGATAATTACACTTTAAACATAAATGTCGTGATTGGAACTCACACAATATATGATAATATGAATATTTTTTATCATTCGATCAATTAATAGATTTCGATTCAGGCTCTTGTTAGTTTTTATATCCGTCACTGTAAAACTGTTAAAAATATAAAAAATTTAAAATTAAAACTTATGAGTATTAAATTTTGAAAACAAAAGTTGTTGAGCAATATTTTGAGATCAACATGGTAAAATTGTGGCGAAAAATAAAACTTAAGAAAATATATGCATATAAAATGGGAAGATAACATGCTAAAAATATGAAAATATTAGTTTGATTTCTTGTTTAAGACGTTTCATTATGCAAACAATTTATCGACAACATGCTAAAATTGTGAAAAATTAGTTTCAAACATGCACATCTAAAGCAGATTTTCTGGTTCAGAATTAGACTTATTTTATCTTACAACGTTTTTATTCAGATTTTCTGATTCAGGTCGAAATTTATTTTAAAACAAAGACTTGGTATAGGACTTGTAAGAGAAAAATATGATGGTGGTTTTGTGCACTCGAGGTTTGGCCAAGAAATACAATTCAATTGAAATTGATCGATTTTCACATGTGCATGAACTAGAGGCTCGATCTATTTTTATTATTTTTATTTTATTCTTATTATTTAAAATTCATTTTAGACCATTTATTTTTTAATTAATTTTAACCATTCATTTTAAATTAAAGTATCTTTATTCTTAACCACTCATTTTATTTTTGACTAATTTGCCCTTAACTAATTGCTATTTTTAGATGTCCTTTTTGAGTATGCATGATACTATAACATATGTCTTCAAACATCATCTCAAAGTAGAATCATCTTCTTATTTTCTTCTCCCTTCTCTCATTTTGAAGCTTAGTATTCATTAGTTCTTTGCTCTTTCTGTTGCCTGCTTCGGCAAAAGTGCTTGTTGAATTCTGGAGTGTACGCTTCACCGCGAAATATCCTTAAGGACAATGTCTAGTGCACGCCTCAAGCAAATCTTATTAGGAAAAATATTAAGGATAGTTTCCATTTCCTATTTTAAACCGAAAAACCTGTGACCTCTTAAAAAAGATTTTTGTTGGTGTTGTTGTTGTTGTTCCGTTGTCTATGCAATACTTTGGTGTGTGCCCTTACTGTCGTGTTGTTGTGTGTACATCCACAGTTCAAACTCAATTCTGCTAAAATAGGTATGTATTATCTATAAATTTTTGTGGACATGTTTAAATAATAATTTTATTTATCTATGCTATAATATTGAATTATTATTCTTATGCCTAATATTTATGCTTACAAAATTTTGTAAGTTGAGCTTTAAGCATGATTGGTTTTGGTTACAAACTTAAAATAATATTTTGAGAAAGAAGGAAAAAAGAAATTATTTTATATGTGACAGACTCCATAATTGATTGTTGGGATAATGCAAAAATTATTGTCTAGGATTTGTCCTATCAAATACTTGGTATTTAAGAGTGCTTTGTACACCACCTCTCTTTCATAGGAACTTACCTGGTGCATTATTCATTGACTATACTCACGATTTTTATCTTCAATTATGATGACACATTGAGTCACCATATAACTTAGTGCAGAAATTTCAATGAGAAATAACTATCCTATTAAGCCCAATATTAATTTGGGCGAAATAAATGTCGTTAATCCTGTTAAGCCAGATATTAATTTGGTTGAAACAGACGTTGTTAATCATGTTAAATCAAAATTTGATTTGGTTGAAACAGATGAAATAATGAAAAAAAGGAAATCTTGTTAATCCAAATTTTAATTTGGTTGAAACAGATGAGATGATTTTTGTGGTCATTTCTCAAAGTTGATATTTTTACGAATACAAAAGAATGGAAGATAGACAATGGTGCTACTAGGCACATATTTATGCCATACCCTTTGCGGAGGAAGGAGAAGAAACTGTCTATCCTAGAGAACGTTTGAAACTACACAAGTATTTGAATAGCAAGATATTATTCAAAGTTAAATCCAAAAAAATATCTTAGCCTAAGATTCCTTCAAATGTGACGAATCGATAATATATTTTATGAAATAAGGGTTTTGTAACATGTTTATTCAAAGTTGTTATACATGTTAATTATATTTCTTGTTAGATTAAGTTATCATGATGATCTATGTGACATGCTAGTGTGAGAATTTGTGTTATTATGGTTAATAAGACATGCTAATATTAATAAAAGACATATGTTCTTATAAAATGTGTATGTTGGATTTTTTATGTGAAAATGATTAGAGACGCCTTAAATTTATAAAAGACATATGTTCTTAAAATATTTTAAAGTGTGGGGGTGTCATGTCAAACTTATGCTTCTAGTTCATAAGAAAAAATAATTGGCTATAAAGTATTAGATAGCATGTTCACAGTATTGCATATATGATCTATGCTTTGGATAATAAGATATTTGATTGAAATAAAATTGTCGAACAAACAATGGCTATAATTTTTGTCAATTTTAGTGATATATGTTTTTGAGATATACCATATTTTATTTCGAGAATAAAAGAATAAAAAGATGGCTAAGATAAATGAGATTCTTATTTTGTTTAATGACTATAATGGAAAAGAAGTCATAATCTATTATCTATCTCATCTTATAAGTTGGTGTAGTATAAAGAAAATAGAGGGTAAAGTTCATAAATGGTACCTAAACTTTGGATAATTATTCAATTTGGTAACCAAACTTCCAATTGCTTCAATATTACCATTAAACTTTGTGTTTTGCTTCAATGTTACCATTCGCTCGTTAAACACCATTAAATCGCTAACAGCATGCTGACTGGGCTGTCCACCTCACCCAACCTTTTCCACCTTATTTTTTCTTTTATATTACACCTCAGCATATAATATTATAATAAATTAATAGGTATCTCTTTCACTCTATATATTCGATTGTTTTTAGGGGAAACCCTAAAATCATATTGCATTTTAAATCTCTCCATTGTGGGTATACACAGAAGAAAATTTGAAGAGAAAAGGAAAAATCGTTGAAGAAAGAAGCAATGTACGATCCGAGTCAAAGAGCACTTTGCCACTGTGGGTTACAAGCAGACATGAAAACATCTTGGACATCTGGGAATTCAGTTACCATTTTGTGACATTTTCATAGTTCAGTTACCATTTTGTAACAATACTGTCATTGTGCTCTAAATATGGGTTTTCTATATCATATTAACAAAAATGAAAAGGGTTTTTGAAATAAAAGACTCAAGGTGTCAATCGTAATATATTTCAACAAAAATCCCCAAAATATAAACTTAACACTTAGAAAATTTAGATTAGGGTTTTTTCTTATAGTATCGTAAACCACATCCTGCTACTCTTCAGGTCGACGCCTCATTCTTTCCATTCTGTTAAAATCTTCGAGTTTTGAAACTTGAAATTTTAATTTTTTTTATTCGGTCTAAAGGGTTGAAAAACATTTGAAAGATTAAAGAAGTAAAAGAAAAAAAAAGGTTTGAAAGTAGTTTTGGGTTTCAAACGTTTTCTGAAATGGGTTTTACTGATTAACTTTATTTAGTTTAGTTTAATTTGATTTATTATAATATTATATGTTGAGGTGTAATATAAAAGAAAAAATGAGGTGGAAAAGGTTGGGTGAGGTGGACAACCCAATCAACACGCCGTTAGTGATTTAACGGTGTTTAACGGGCGAGTGGTAACATTGAAGCAAAACATAAAGTTTAATGGTAACATTGAAGCAATTGGAAGTTTAGTTACCAAATTGAATAATTACCCAAAGTTTAGGTACCATTTGTGAACTTTACCCGAAAATAGATCATTAAATTGCACGTTTATTTCTTCTAATTCATCTATGATTCAAACTGATTAAAATTTAATTGTGAACATAATGATTTGAAAGATTTAAACGACCTAGATTTGTAAATCTCTTTAGAAGTTTTACTTATATATGTACTTGGCTGAAAATGATTCAAATTTCTAGAATAATTTCTTGTTACAATGATTTTCTGTTGAGAAAAAGTGGTTATTGTTGAACATAACTTTATTTTATTACATTTGTAAATTAGTTGTTTACTTTATACAACAAAATATCGATTGCAAACAAATTTTTTACAAGAATTTTAAGATTGATGATTTTATAAACATATATTGTAAAACGTTTTACTTTAACTAATATAAATTGTTTTGATATTTTTATTCCAATTACAAAATTTCTTCATTGATATTTTTTTTGTTCTAGTTTCAACACAAAATTTTCATTAGCCAAATGGATGTTAAAATCATATTTTTGGTTATTTAAAAGTATATACTGAACAACCCAAAGAATACATTAAACAAGGTCATAAAATTAAAGTCTGCAAATTTCTCAAATCATTATATGTCTTGAAACAAACTTCCAAAGTTGTGGAATGCGAAATTCAATCAAGTAATAAAGTGAAAAACATGAGTGATTATTTATGTGTTGATAGCATGTTTTTATACCAATCTGATTGACGATGTTTATGTGATTATTATATGTTGATTACATGCATATCTTAGTAATTATTAGTGAGGCTGAGAGGTATCTTGCTTCAAAATTTAATATAAAAGATATGAATGAAGCAAATGTCATATTGAGTATTTAAATAATAAGGAAGTGTGGTAGTAAAATGCTATCACAAGTAGATAATGTTGATTTTTTTAAGAAGTTTAGATATATTGATGCTAAACTTGTAAATACTCATTATGATGCTAATGTTCAAATGAGAAAAATATACATGTGATCATGTTGCTCAATCCAAGTATGCACAAAGTTATTAAAATTTTGATGCACTTGATGAACTTTACTAGACCTGAGATGACACATGTTATTCTTCAATTGAGCTAATATACACAACTCAAATCATTATTGTTGAGTTGATGTAGCAAAGTTAATGAGATATTAAAAGGATATCATGAGTTATGATATTCTACTTAGTGGATTACTCGTTGTATTAAAAGAATACAATGATGATAATTAAATATCTTATTTATGTAAGATTAGATCTACCAGTGGTTATATTTTGAAAAATATTTTCGTCTGTCATATTTTATTTAATTATAAAAAAACTGAAATCCGTACGTGGAAAGCAGCACAAATTGTCATTGTATATAGCATTATGTGAATTTATTATGAAAAAAATTATTGGAGCGAGTACAGTTGGATCTTATAAATAAAATTATTTAAATTCGAATAATTTAGGGTGAATAGTAATTTTTTTTTACTAAAACCACTTATTGAATTCGTAAACTCTTTTATTTAAAGTATTTGACATTGATGATGATGATAATAATTTATAGTTGGTCGCGTAATAGATAAAAGCAAACAACTACTCACTAGCACTTTCATGGGCACTAATAAATGGATCGAGGGACGAAGCAATGATTAAATTATGAAGGGATAATTTATGTAATTTTGGAATGATCAGGAGACTATAAAAAAGTAAAAGAGATAAGATTTAATTTTGCTAATTTTAAAGGTCGGAAAAAACTTTGATACACAAGTTGTGTAAACTTTAGTTTACACAAGCTTGTTAATTCTAGGGTTTAGGGCGTTAGTTTAGGGCTTAGAGGTTTAGGTTGTTGGGTTTAGATTTTAGGGTTTTAGGTTTAGGAATTTAGATTTTAAATTTAAAAAATGAAAAAATGGTATATTATATTTTCGAGTAGCTCGCGAGCTTTTCGAGTCGGGTATCGAGTAGCTCGACTCAGCTCGTTAAGAACTCAAATCGAGTTCGTACTCGAGTCGAGTGTTAACCGAACTTTGATTGAGTCAAACTCGAATAGCTCGCAATCTGTCTCGTCTCATTTACAGCCCTAGTAATACTTTAATAATGGTATAGAAAAAAAAAACCACCTTTGTGTACAAATGTTTATGAACAAGTTGAGCAGGCTTAAGCTTATGAATAACATAATAATTGATAAGGTTGAACTTTAATTGAATTTTGTTTAAATATAATAATATTTATAAATAATTAACTCAATTTCATTTAAACAGCCTATAATAAAAATTATTGAATGATCGCAGATAAAGAATGACATGTTCTTCTTAGGTGACCTAAATTCGAACAGTTGCTAGTTATGTTACTCTTAGTCTTTAGTTAATTATTATTGGTGATCGTATTCTCGTATTTGCATTCATGTCATGTTTAAGTTGACATTCTGTGCAATTCAGCATAATTCTGCAACTTGCTTAGTTAATGATACTCTTGTGGTTACATTATCAAGTTTACTCTAAATATTTAAGAATTAATATATGGTTTAAGTATCTGTATTATGCAATCCACCCTTTTGTTTTCTCTTTTGGTTATAAGAGTTTAAATTTGCTTAATTTCTGCAAAGCCAAATGTTTCAGTGACAAATTGTTGATTCCGTTGTTCCGACGTTTTTCTTCTTCTTAAAGTATTCGTGTTCGATATTTATGTTGACACGTGAAAAGATTTAGAAAAAAATTAAACATACCTTAATCAAAAGTATACCCGCATCTGACAAGTAACAAATAACATATGTTGTTGATGCATGATGTTGTTTTTATGTTCAACGTTCTGATCTATTTTATTTCGATTTACATTTTTTAAAAATATATGTGTTTGATACATAATCAAGTATGCATATATATCTGAATAATATATGAGAATTTGACTAAAATTTAAAGAGTGGAGGAACAAAACTTGCGGAATCTTCATCTTTTTTACCTATAAACTTTGTCCACCACTCAAAAAGAACTTTGATTGCAAACCGTTTGTTTTCCCATTGCAACATCTTTCTATAGAACATTCCATCAACAAATGAACCCAAAAGGAGTATAGAAACATAATTTTCGTGACACAAAATGTGTACCCTTAATATATTATAAGATTATTGATCCTTTTTTCTTTGAACAAAGATGATTGTTGAAGTAAGTGTTTAAATTTTGATATTGTGAATAAAGTAAGTTAGATTAAAAAATTGTTATATAATAAATTTTTATAGTATTTAGTCTTGAATTTAATAATTAATAAATAAGATACTGACGATTATAAAAAGAAATAGCAAATATTTGATCAAATATACCGTGCACTAAACGATGAAATAATTAATAGGGTAAATTATTTGGGTGTTCACTCAACTATTGGGTCTGATTTATTTTGATCATCGAACTACAAAAATTTAAATTTTGTCCACCTAACTATTTAATTGGACCTATTTTGACCATCAACCGTTAAAATCTAATAGAGGGTGACGTGACTATTAATGAAAATTTGTATAACTACACATTTGATCCTTGTTAGTTTTCTATTCTATTAATTTGATCTTAATTTAAATTTAATTAAATTAATTAATCATTCAATTAGATGTCGACACATGTCATCACCTTATTGGAAGAATTTAATTATTTATTTTTATTTAATAAAAATAAATATGATGAAATTGACAGAAAATAAGATGCAAAGATATGCTTTAATCATGAAGAATGAATCCGAGTAAATTTGCAGTGGGAGATTCAGGAAGGAGAATTATGGAGATCGAAAAACGATCGGAGGCGATACCGGAAAGGAGATCAAAAGCTTTTAACGACATCTATTCTTTAACCACAAATACATTGTTGAGCTGGAGCTGTGTAAGGTTCATAAGCATCTTGATAGCATCACAGTAGTTGGAAAATGTATAGTTATTACCTGCAATGGCTTGGACCCATACTGCCGAAACAAAGCCTAGCCATTTCCAGGCACTCAAAGTGTAAGCTTCACGATACCCCATTAACACTTAGCTTCAAGCTTTGTCAAAGCAGCAAAAAAGGATGTTGAGAAGAATTTGAATGGTGGGTTTGAGGAGTTTACGACTAATGTGTATGAGTTTGGGTGTTGAATTTAACGTGTAATCACTTTTCACTTTACCGATGATTTTATCAACACCTTTGACAGAAAATAGAATTAAACTGATTGAATATATAACTAAGAGAGACCAAATGTGTAGTTATACAAATTTTCATTAACAGTCACGTCAATTTTTTGTTAAATTTTAACGGCCGGTGATCAAAATAAATCTAATTAAATAGTTGAGTAGTCGAAATTTAAATTTTTGTAAATCAGTGATCACTCAGGTAGTTTACCCTAATTAATATAAACATGTTACAAATTTTCATCTCATTATATAAACTCATTTTTTAATTTAAATTGTAAAATAAAAATTAATTTTTAATCATCAACTATTCTGTTTTTTGAGATGTATTGTTTTTTGAAAAGACTGATTTTTGAAATGTATTGATAATGAATTTTGCAGTCTTAAAAAGAATCTAAATTTAAATTTTAAGAATTTTACAAACAAAATTTCACAAAACGAAATCGTTGTAGTTCGATTTGATGTACAACTTCAAAATATTCGATAGATTTAGTTTTTGTGCTTTAATTCCTTCTTTCTAGTGAATGGTATTAAATAAAAAAAACAAAAATAATAATAAATAGAATACAAAAGTTTATAATTAAAATATTAATTATAAAATGTTTATAAAAGTATACTCATAAAACTTAATTTTATAGTCATATAAATAGATATTCTTCTCCTCGTATACTATTAGATTTTTTTAATATAATTTATACTCGTTTTATTTTATAGTTTATATTTGTAATTTATTATTTTTCTTTCCAACAATCTCGTCGCTAAAATTTAAATTATGCAGCTGCATTGCCATTGCATCCCATACTTTTTAATTATACCACGACCTAGCTTTCATTTAAAAAAAATGAAATTTGATGCAACGATAATATGTTTATGATACATATTTATACTTATAATTCATTAATTAGGTATAAATTACATGTTATCCTAAATACCAAACATAAAAACTCAAAAATACTTGGCTAAAAAACTAAGACAAAAAACACAAAAACATCAATTAAAAATCAAAATCAAGCCCATCTTCAACTCCAGCTTCATAAGCATCTCCAA
This sequence comes from Hibiscus mutabilis, assembly GCA_019671005.1. Classification (NCBI taxonomy): domain Eukaryota; kingdom Viridiplantae; phylum Streptophyta; class Magnoliopsida; order Malvales; family Malvaceae; genus Hibiscus; species Hibiscus mutabilis. Next base: position 73,964,025 of record CM033712.1, on the reverse strand, counting down.
CCATGTCGCCGATCAACATTCCACCCAACAATCCACCGGCCAATCCCAATCCTAAACCCGCTCCCATGCCGCCGTTCTTCTTCGGCTTCTGCGGTTTCTGAACCGGAGGGTATCCGTAATACCCGCCGTGACCCGGATATCCATACCCTTGAGCCGGTGCCTGATGGTATCCATACGGCGGGTATCCGCCACCAGGTTGAGGATAAGGATAACCCGTCGCCTCAGGAGGCGGATATGCACCTGGTGGTGGAGAGTAACTAGTTGCAGGCGGCGGGTACGCCATTGCTGGCTTCTCGATTGATCCCGAGCTCGGTCCTGGATAACCAGTTGCAGGCAGAGGATAAGCCATAGCTGGCTTCTCGTGCCCCCACTGCTTGTCGACTTTCGTGGCGCCAGCCACCGTAACCGAAGGTTGTGCATTGAACTTCTCCCCGAACTTGTAACCGAAATTCAACACACCTTTAGCTTTGCCGTTAGGCAACCTAACGGAGTAATTCACGTTCCGTTGAACCTTCCCGTTTCCATTATCGTTATCAAGCAACTCCTTAACCGGAACTTGAACCGTCCCGATATCTCTATCTCCGAGCTGGCGTTCCGATTTAAGATGAAACACGAGGCTGAGCCCGTTCCGGCGAACGGCGGCTTCGTCGACGGTGAATTTTATAGTGCAATTCCACTCCGGGTTGGATCCACTGCCCTTGTCGGCCGGAGTCCTTTGCGCCGAACGGTAATCACCGTTGATCGAAACGACGACGTAAACGTCCATCTTGGTGAAAAGATTGACGTCTTTGAGATCTTTTGCAGAGATGACATTGATTTCTAAAGGTCGAAACTCCATGATTGCTTTTTTTCTTTCGAGAATCGAAAGGAAAATTTGAAGGAATTATAGCTTACTGCGAATTGAAATTGGATCGATGAACAAGAAACGAAAAAGGGGTGATTTATATATAGAGAAAAACGAAAGAAAATGGAAGAATCGTAGCGGATGGAATTAAACCGCCATGAAAGATATTGTTTTCAAGTGGGAAAGAAGTTGCTAGAATTTATTCTCCGCGTCTTCCAAACTATTCTATATTCTAGATTACTCCAAAAAGGCTAATATACTAAAACAATCCTTCAGCTTATCACTTTATTTATAAAAGTTCTTATGTTTTTATTACACCGTAAGGAGCCTCGAACAATTATTGATAGTCGTGATGGCTCGAATGAATAACTGAAATGATCTGAACTTGAAATAATTTAGTTCCAAAAATCTATTTTAAAAATTCAAATGACTCAAACATGAATTGATGTAAAATGAAATCTATTTAATTGACACATTTAACATGTAACATAGATATTTATCAAGAATTTCAAAAAATATTCGATTAGGGTTAGTTTTATGTTAATTATTAAGATTCTAGGAGTGGATTTTATTTGATTATAAAACATTTTATTTTCTTAAATTTAATTGGTTTAAATATGCCAGTTTCTCTTAATTATTTTTTAAATTTATAATTTCCGAATAGTTAAATTTACATCATTGAGTCCATGTAATATTTTTTCTTTGAAAAAATTTAGTCCCTCTCCGATTTCAGTTTAATTTTTACGTTAAGTGTTAACCTAATAGCTACAGAAAATGTAAAAATAACTTTTAAAACCCCTAAAAATTAATATTTTCTTTAAAATTCATCATCCAAACACACTCCTAATCTTTAAAAATACATAAAACAAGTATCATTAATTAAAAAATACATTTTTAGTCCTCCATGTTCATAGCTTTTTAATGGCTAAATTAATAAAAAGCTATAAACGAAGAGGACTAAAAAAAATATTTTTACCTTTGCTCTAGCAGCTAGGTTAGCAATAAAAAAGGGACAAAAGTTAGTAGAGGGATCGAGATTTTCAAATTAAAAATAGTTCAAGGAGTTAATATCACAAAATTAAATTATATGGACTAAAATTTGAATGTTAAAATAGTAGATGACCTTTAGCATATTTAAACCAATTTCATTACATTCCAAATTACAAATTAGGACAGAATAGTACTTTAATCGAACGGCGGAGAATCCACATTCAGGAGGGAGCGTTTGCGGTGGTGGCGAAACCGCGTACAAATACAACAATATATGGGCGGCTTTGGAACTTTACTGTATAATCAAAGGCAATTGCTTAGAGGAGAAGGAATCATCCACTTTTATTCCTATTTATTTTGGATAATAACAAAAATATCTAAATTTGAATACCATTCAAATCTAAAATTTTAAATATAAGAATTTTTTTTTATTTTAAACTTTAATTTTTCATTGTTTAAAATTTATTATATAAATAATATATTTTAGAAATTTTCTACCAATTAGTTTTAAGCGTATTTTTATAAAATTTAATTAATTAAAATATTTAACATAATTATTGTATACACCAAATTTTTATCATTGAATATTAAAAAAATAAAATTCATACTAAAAAAATACGAACCCAAAGCTTAAATTCTAAACCCGTGCCTAAATTAAAAAGTTAATTTAAGCATACCCAAAATTAAATCGGGTTCCACTTAAGCACTCTGCCAACATTTTTTCCTTAATTTTCGATCAACTAAACCAACCACCCTTGAATATCTCAACCCACATTCCCACAATATCTGGGATTTTATTTTGGTTAAGTACTTATACATTGCTGAATTAAAAGATGAAAGGGAGGAGGAATCCATACGAAAATTGAAAGGAAAATCAGAGAAAGAACAAGTGAGAAAGCAAAGTAAATCAGTGTTGAAATTGAAAAGAAAAAAAAACAAGTAATTGCGTCACTTACCCCTTTTTTGGTGACTGAAGTAGCAGCAGTAAAATTGATTAGGTATAATTAGGTGCATGTTTTGAACGTGGTTGATAATTTGATGTTAATATATTTGATTAAGTTCGAATTTGTCCTTTTTATGGTTTGATCTATTTTGCTTGTTTAAATTTAACATTTTTTAGCATAATACCTTTTTTTATATTTTCAGCAGCATAATTATTTTTTATTAGTGTTATTAACCTCGTTTTTGAGATTCCTTTTTTAGACAACCCAAAACCCTTAGGTACCAATTTTGGGCGTAGTGGAGTTCTATAATCTTCCTCACTCGTAACCGACTCTCGGACCCGACGACGATCTCGGTATTGATGTAGACCAGTATTATAGGTTTTCGGTGTACACCTCGTTTTTGAGATTCCTTTTTTAGACAACCCAAAACCCTTAGGTGCCAATTTTGGGCGTAGTGGGTTCTATAACCTTCCTCACTCGTAACCGACTCCCGGACCCGACGACGATCTCGGTATTGACGTAGACCAGTATTACAGGTTTTCGGTTGTACCTAACCCAAAACGACCGATGGCGACTACAAGTGTTTGATGAGCTTTTGAAGGCCCAATTTATTTCGGCCCGGACAAAAATGGCATCGACAGCTTGGCGACTCTGCTGGGGACATCAGAGAGTCGAGCCACAAAAAGGGTAAATGTTGCCTAAAAAAGGAAAAAGGAATTTGAATTATTGGTGATCACAAAAATGGAAGGTTTTCATATTTTACGGAGATTGTTCAATATGTGTTTGCCTTGCGTTCAATGTTCCTTTGCACACGTGCATTCATTTCATATTCTCTAAACCCAAGCTTGGTCCCGCTTAAGTGGTTGCAATCGCTACCCTTCGAAAGGTTAATCATTCGTACAAGAATGTGTGTTGCTTATGGGGTTCACATAGTTTTTGTCTTCAAAAGGTTGGACCTTCGTACAAGCCTAAAGGAATAAACCCCCTAAACTTAATTCGGTCCATAAAAGCCAATAATGGGTGAGGACCGAGGTTCTTACTAGCCTTAGTAGGTCAGTAAGGATAGTTTGGGTACCATCTTTAGATCCATAAACCGCATGTAATGAGCCATAGGAACCCACCCAATTAGAGCCATGACGAACCCAAATTTTTAGTGGTCACCTACTTAGGTACACGGAAGTTGCTCATTTCTTTCGTTACTTCTTTTACATTCATGTTCAAGCATTTTTTTTTTTGCTTTAGCATAATGATTTGTGGTAGAAAGCATGTGGGGGCAAGATCTTCAATAATGCATGTCAGGTAACGAGCACGTACGAGTAGGATTTATGGTTTATCATATATTTATTATCCTATCATTTCCGTACTCACATAGTTTTTTTTCTATTTCCCATATGCATCATGTTCATGACATATAAAAAAGGATGTTGACTACGATTATCCGTTTAAAATAGAAGGTTTTCGTAATCGAAGTTATGAAAATTGTTCTATGAATGGTCAATTCTAAATCAACATTTTTTATGCATTTAAAAATTAGCATTGCATTTTTATGCATTCATAATTCATATGGATAAATAATCGAGTAGTGATGCGTGATGAAAAATAAGAAAATTCAAGCGGAAGATTTTTTTGATGCCCACACAGAGAAAACTATTGTCATGAATTTTTCAAATTTTTCTTAAAACTTGTTTTGTGAAATGATCTTTTTAATTTTTTTGAGCAATGAATAAATGATGATATTTTCGAAATGAGCTTTCAAACTATAGCTATGAACAATGAGATAAATTTGTATAATTTTGAAGTTCTATGAAAATCGAATGAATAAAATGTTTTTTTTAGAATTGAGATTATAGAGCTTTAACATATGAAAAGCTTAACCTTTCACTTGAAACCAAAATAAGATTTATTGGTCTTTTTACCTTGAATTCCTCATGATCGATACTTGAAAAGCCAAACATGACACAAAGTTAACCTTCCAAGGAAGATGATCTTCGAGTGACACCATTATTTTTTGAAAGTTCGACCTAAAGTTAATTTTTTTTTTTACAAGATTAGCCTCATGAGGAAGATGACATCCAAGTCACGCCTTTGTTTTTGAAAGTTCGACCTATTGTCAACTTTTTTCTGGCCAACACCTCAAAGACATGAAAATTAATATGTTCATTGGTGTGCGAATTTTCCAACAAAAAGACAAGGTGGGGCATCCCGTGTTGATTCTGCGAATGAGCTCAAACAATTGGGGCATGCATGAAAAAAGAAAAAAGAAGAAAAGGAAAAAAGAAAAAAGAAAAAAAAGAAAGATTAGATTAGATTCTTATGCATTATTTGTTTTTAGATGGTTCTATGAATAAATGAGTTAGTTCTGAATATCTATTATTTTGAGGGTAACTCTTCTACGAAAATATTCATGTATGAGATGACATTCGGCATTCCTTCATTTTCCTTTCACAAAAAGAAAAAAATTATCATTTGTTGTCCCCATTAAGCCTTATAATTTTCTTTGATTTGAACCTTAACCAAAGATCACCTTCCAAGTTGGGGGAAAAGGTGAAGAAATATCTGCTCGCATAAATAAATGGTTGATTATGGTTGTACCGCAAAAATGAAGTCTTATGGTCTAGAAGCAAAAAGCAAGAAGACATGTTTCAACCATAAGAGGTGCCTTGTGCTAAAATAAAATGTTCTGAAAAAGGAAAAAAGAAAAGGAAAAAACGCAAAAAGAAAATTGAAAATTGAAAAAGAAAAGAGAAAACGTGAAATGAATAGAACGGAAAGCACACATGTGAAGCCCCTCGTCAAGAATAACTCTTTTTTAGTCCGATTATATTCAAGCTGAAGTACATGACTTGTTGTCATTTGAAGTTCTAGATCCAATATTCGTTAAAAGATCATGAATCTTTGAAGATGAAAGAGAAATAAAGGAAATAAACTCGAAGTGAAAACTTAAAAATAGGCAATCTAGAGCGATCCAAAAAAAAGCATGTGAAAGCATATTCAATTCGAGCAAAGTGAGATCCCAACAACAACAACTGATCCTTAGTTTATTTACCCTTAAACTCATTTTTGAGCTTATGTATTCTTTTTTTCATAACCCCGAACCATGACCTATGTTACATACCTATAAAGTCCATTTTGATCGTACATGGATATTTGAATTGAAGGATTTATCTTTAGAATTAATACCTCATCTTGGAATTAACTCTTTTGTTTGCGGGAGATTTCTAAATCTTCTAATGCATGATAGAATAATTAAAAAAAGGGAAAATAAAGAAAAAAAAAAGAAGGTTTAAGATGAAACCCCGCAAAGGGCGTCTTGAACCAATGGTGAATTCAAGCCGAAAACCCGAAAAGGTGGCTCGAATATGAATTCAAATATACATGACTGTCATGCAAGAGATGATCCCCTAGAAGTTTAATGAAGTTCACACACCCTAAAAGCATGAGACAGGGTTTGAAGTTAGTAAAAAGTTCCAAAAGCTGCACACGAAGCTACCGAAATCGCTTGATCATCTCTAAACAGTTCAGTGAACATTTGAAGAACCATGTCTCATTCGAAAAGAGCCAAACCTGAAATGCATTGTATTCCAAACTGACTTATACCTTGAAATCACCAATAGTCTTGACGTATGTCAAAGAGCTATAGTTTTGAAAGATTGAGAGAGTAATTGACTTGTTTGATCTTTAATGAACTTGAATTTTATGAAATGTTTCATTTGTGAGCCTTGAGTGTGGGGCACATTTTCATTTTGCAAAAATATTTTTACTAGCTCTTCTTGTTTTGAAAAATATTTTCAAATATCAACTATCTTGAGAATGAAATAATGTTTTGGGAAAATTACCCCATGACCACCCAACTATTGCCCGCGACCTGTTTTGACCACCCAACTAAAAAAATTTAAAATTTGACCACCCAACTATTTAAATAGACCTATTTTGACCACCGGCCGTTAAAAGCTAACAGAAAGGTGACGTGGCCGTTAAAGTAAAATTTGTATAATTACACATTTGATCCTTGTTAGTTACCTATTATATCAATTTAGTCTTAATTTTAATTTAAATAAATAAAATTAATCAACCAATCTAGTGATGACACATGTCGTCACCCGATTGAATGATTTTAATCTAATTTGTATTTTATTTTTAATATTTAATATATTTATTTTCCTCCAATCAAGTGGTGACACGTGGCACCACCTGATGGAAGGAAAATTCAAGAAAAAAGAGGAAGTGTTTGGCATGAGGTTTGAACTGAAAACCTCATGGGTGAAACCCCATGACTTTACCACTACACCAATTCAATCTTATTAAAACAAATTGCACCAGTTTTTATATATCTTATAATGCAGTAAATGTTAGGGAATAAAGAATTAAAAATGGTTGCAAGGGGACTCAAACCTAAATCACTTAGGATGTGTAAAACCATACAAACCACTTAACCAATTCAAATAATTAATTTAAATATGAATATATTTTAAATATATTTAACGTATAGTTAAAGCAAGATTTAAAATGAAACTAGATATATGATTTTTTTTATTTTTAAACTAAATTGAATATTTTTCTTTTTCACATTTATTTTAATAATTATATATGAAATTATTTGATAATTAAACCTTTTAATTCGCTTTAAATCTGCTTTGGTAATTAATAGGCTTTGATGTTTAATTAATTTGTGAATTGGTTTCTAACTTAAATTGGTTAGGTATAATTAGGTGCATGTTTTGAACGTGGTTGATAATTTGATGTTAATATATTTGATTAAGTTCGAATTTGTCTTTTTTATGGTTTGATCTATTTTGCTTGTTTACATTTACATTTTTGAGCATAATACATCTTTTTTATATATATTTCCAGTAGCATAATTGTTTTTTATTAGTGCTATTAATCTCGTTTTTGAGATTCCTTTTTTAGACAACCAAAACCCTTAGGTACTAATTTTGGGCGTAGTGAGGGTACTATAACCTTCTTCACTCGTAACCGACTCCCGGACTCGACGACGATCTCGGTATTGACGTAGACTAGTATTACAAGTTTTCGGTCGTACCTAACCCAAAAACGACCGATGACAACTCAAAGTGTTTGACGAGCTTTTGAAGGCTTACGATACTATCAAATCAAACGAGTCCATTGGATTAAAGCAATACCTGGATAATTGCATTATAGCATAAAAGTAACAAGTTATTGTTAAATTTTATTTGACCAATAAAGTAATATAACATTTTTTAGGAGAAAAACAAAGAGTAAACTTATAGAATTTTTAAATATAGATGGTTTAATTTATTGATTTGTATCAAATTTTGACCAGATCAATAAAATGTATAAGTTTTGATATTAATTTGAGAGAATGTGTCTAGTTCATATATCAACTTGGGAGAACCAAGAAAGTAATATAATATTTTAAGGAGAGGAACAAAGAGTAAACTGGTATAATTTTTAAATATAAATTTTTTAAAATGAGTCCTAACTAATATTTTTAAAATTTTGAGAGATTTAACGAGAACTATAGTCCACACAAAATGTTATCATTAGTCCATGCAAGCAATTTAACTACAATATTGCATAATTATTCCATAAATAATATCCAATCCAAATAATACGATTTCATTTAATTCAAACCCAATCATAAATAAACATGAAATCAACCTCGAATATTAAAAATCCAATCCAATCAAATTAAACCCAACAAAAAAGTCGATCTAAGATTACAAACACTTTAATTCAAACCCAATCAGAAATAAACACGAAATCAACATTGAATATTACAAATCCAACCCCGCCAAATCAAACGAAGTAACACAACACATGAACACTTAAAATCAAATCAAACCAAACAGAATCATCAAATCTGGAAGTTGAGTGCCAAATCCTTTCCAAACACTTCAGATGTATATGTGGCGTTGACAAGTATAATGTGGTCGAATTCGTTCAAAGACACTTGGCTCACCATCTATGTCTACAATGATGAAGACGAGTAAAGTTGATGTTAAAATAATATTGAAGAGAATAATACTAATAATAATAGTAATGATAACGCCAACGATTAAAAAAGAAGAAGAAAGAAGAGCTCATAACATACCGACAATCGAAGTGGACGATGAAGTTACATTGGGTACACTTGAGAACTTCATCTTGGCAAGGCTTACCGCATTTCGAGCAATAAGGATACCCCTCAACGACCTTGCGGACATAACTGAGATCTTCGTGATGGTGGCTGTGCTCGTAGCAGGGAATAGTGGAACCATCTTTAAGAAACGGATACTTTCCGAGAGCACATTCAGAATGAACAGAATAATCGCAAGTTGAACAGGAATAATACCAACGGTCTGGATCTCTCTCCTCTTCACAGATGTCACAATGAAACTGTTCTGGATCATCGTTTCCATCATGATAAGCGAGTTTCGATAAGTGGTCGTCACATTTGTGCCCAACTGCAGGTGGTAATGTGAGGCATGCAAAGTCCAAAGTAAAACTGCACTCCTTACATCTGAATGCACCAAAATACCGATGAGGGAGACCACAACCAGTGCATTGCCCTTTGCATTTAGGATCAAAAAAGAGCAAGTGCTGGTGCCCTTCATGTTTTATGACATAAGGAATTGTTGCACACCTTAGGCAATACATTCTGCCTCTAGTTCCTCTATAAAACAAACCACTGCACCAGCGACCACAGAAGTTACACCATTTCCAATCACTGCTGGCTTCAAGTTTCATGGCGGGTAGTTGGAACCAAAGGTGCTTGGTTCTGGGTAATTCAGCACATGTTTTGTGAATGAAGAAATCACTCTCCAAACAATGATAAAATGGAGTGGAGATAGACAACATGCAGCCGTCGCAAGCTCTATCATCGTCCCCTGTGATCTTGTCTTTTAGCACCATATTGTGGTCATGGTTGAAATGGCGTACCTCCATAGCTTCGCCAAGATCATTTTTCTTGATAACAGTGATGGAAGACTCCGTAGAATCATCACCCACGTCTTCATTTTCTTGATCAATTGTGCGGTACAAGGAATCATCCTCCAACACACATTTCACATGAACCACAAAATTGCAACCTTCCTTCCAACAACCGTAACTTCCGTACTCCTTTTTCACTTGCTGGAAACAAATTTGGCAATCTCCAGGTTCTCCTTCCTCAAGGAAATACTTGTGGAGAAGAACATGGTTGTGTCGAGCGGCTTTGATCTTCCGCGGCAACCAAGTGCAAGTTTTATGGACTTGGACGTGGCATGTATGACATATATAAGAAGCAAACTTGCCAATGGTGCCACATGCATTACAAATGAATGGATCATTTCTAGAAAACAGGGAGAATGGGTGCTCATGATACGTATTAGGTTCAATAATAGGTGTTGGCCAAATGCATTGAAGGTGAATATCAAACTTGCAAGCCAAACAATGATACAGCAGTTTATCGCCACCGTCATCCTTTTGGCAGACCTCACAAAAGAAATTGTTTTTTTGAAGCCGAAGAAAGAGAGGGTGAGAACGGTGGCAAGGGTGACCAATTTCTGCGGGTGAGTTAAGAAAACATTTTTGATGAAGTATGACCTTACAACCAAGAGAAACATAGATGGGACCTATACACGAGTGTTGACAGCATGAGCAGTGGGCTCTTTTGAGTTCATCCTTATGGCTTTTCAGGAAGATGAAGGGAAGTTCATCTTTCAACTCATACTTAGGCATGTTTTTCCTATCAATCAAATGCGAAGAAGAGAGAGCACATTTGATGCAGAGACAAAACCTGCCACAATCGTAACAAGGATAAAAATACAACTTAAATTTTTCCTTGCACATTGCACAAGCATTCTCTGCATACCTCTTTGGTTGTGATCGGAGGTAAAGACCACCGTGTTGGGGATGGAAAGGGTGTGGCTTAATAAAATAGGGTAATTGGGAACATTGGTGATGGAGGTGAAAGTTGCAGTGTACAACAACACAAGTAAATCTGGTGTCAGATATGAGTTCCCCGCACACCGAGCAATGAGCTTTCTCATTCTTATCGCCTTGCGCTTCAACCAACACCAAGGGATGCTCATGACGACAAAATTCAATCTGCTTCCCCTTCTCCATATCCATCTCCATTTTTGAGCAGTGAATGTGATTTAGATGTTGAAACAAGGAACAAAAGAAAGCAAGAAAGAAATAAAGAGTTTTGTTTTTTGTTGATGGATTGAATTGAATTGAATTGAATCGAATCTTCATCATTACCAGAAAAAAAAAAACAGAGGAAAAGGAAATAAAGAGGAGGAGGAGGAAATGGCGACCATGATAATAACGTTCTATCTGCATCACCTCGTCCATCTCCATTTTCGAGCAGTGAATGTGATTTAGATGCTGAAACAAACAAGGAACAAAAGAAAGCAAGAAAGAAACAAAGAGTTTTGTTTTTGTAGTTGTTGATGAATTGAATTGATTCTTCATCATTGCCAAACACAAAGAGACTTATTTATGCTCTTCCTTTTCCTGCTATGCATTCTATTCTTTTCTTGAGTAATCACACAAAGTGGAATACATGATGTTATACTTTAGTTTTAGAATCTAAATGCTTTAGACAAAAAGAAATCAACGTAAAATTATTTACTTCATTTTAATGGATGAAGGAAAATTTTTTATGTTAATTGTCTTATTTTCTTCTCTCATCTAAAGTATTTAGACCGTAAAAATTCTAAATATGATAATAAAATAAATTTAATTTTGATAAAAATAACTTTATTTTATTTTTTGATTTCAAACAATATTTGATAAAGTTTTAACGTCTTTTTCATAAATTATCTTTTTTTAAAACTAATTTTTACTAGTAATTAAAAATTAATTAATAATTTATATACAATATTTTTAAATTATTTCATTATTATCAAGGTCTTGTTTGGTAAACAGCTTTTTAAGCTAAAATTAGAAATTTGAAGCATTTTTAGAGGTTTGACCAGTCAAATCCGCTAATTTAGATAAAAGACTTTAAAAAGATTATTTTGTCCTTTGTAATTATCAAAAATTTCTCTAAATAACATAAATTTGATTAACTAATAAAATTTTAAAAAATAATTTTATAAATAAGAAATTAATATATAAATTAATAAATACATATAAATTTAATAACTAATAATATTATATTCAAAATATAATTTCATATATAATAAACTAATACATACATCTAAATTTAATAATTATTAAAATTATATTAAAAAGATAATTTCACAAATAAAAAATTAATATGTACATCCTCATATATATGCTCAGTAATGATGTTAACAATTTAATTTTCATAATTTAATTAATATTAATAGATACAAAATATTAGTAACTAATAAATTATTCAAACAAAAATTAAATATAATTATGTCATTATATGTCATTTTACTTGTTCAAGTAATCAAACAGCTATCAGTTAATTTACCAAACACTTGTATACAATCAGCTAATATAATCAGCTAATGTAATTCGCTAGTCAAATCAGCTAATGCTATCAGTTAATGTAATTCGCTATCCGCTAATTGCCAAACAGGGCCTAAGTATAAAAATACTTGTTTGGCAATTAGCGGATAACTGTTAGAGGATTACATTAGTTGATAGTTGATTGCATTAGCTGATTTAACTAGCGAATTGTAAATTGTTTGGTAAAATTAACTGATAGCTGATAATTGTTTGATTATTTAAACAAACAAAATGACATAATGACATGATTATATTTGATACTTGTATGAATAGCTTATTAGTTATCAATATTTTGTATCTATTAATATTAATTAGATTATGAAAAGTAATTTTTTTAATATAACATTACTAAGTATATTCGAATGATTTATATAATTATTTATAATACAATTCGATTAGTTATTAAATTTAAATACAAATATAAATGTATAAGAATAAAAAAAAGAAAAATATATTAGTTTACGAATGTCACAATGTAAATACGTGAGAGTGAAAATTAAAATAGAAAATGTTAAATTTAGTTTATTTGCAGATTTTTTATAATTGTTAAAGGTAAAATGGTCTTTATAACATTAATGTCAAAATCTCTCATTTCAAAAGGTTTATATCGGCAACTTTTTCAAAATTAAAGGTTTTAGCCTAATCTGTTATTCACCAAACATCTAAATTAGCAGATTTGACCGGTCAAACTTTTAATTTTAGCTCAAACTTCTAATATTTGCTCAAATCGCTGTTTACCAAACATGAACATAATCTTTTAATTACAAATTAAATGAAAGCAACAATAACGTATCAAATAAATTTCATTTGTATTATTAGTATTAAATTCATTGAGCGGTTACTCGAAATCAAGTATTACTCATTATGTGGGCAATCATCCTAACTAAGTTTGTTTAAAATAATTATACTAATATTCAAGTTTCCAACAATTTTGTAATACAATAAAAGTTCATATCTAAAATTTACTAAATATATTTAAAGATAATAGCAAATTTTAATTGAATTGAAGTTGATATATCATTAAAATGAAAAGGGAAAGAGAAAGAGATGTATCATATTAAAGTTGGTATTAAAGCTAATATTTGAGTCTTAATTTTTTTCCCATACACGTTTGTATTTCTCTGTAAATAGGCGAGTTTTGGGCATTTTTTTTTAAGAAACCTCATTTTTAATAGTTATTTAAAAAAATAACCACTAGTCAAAGTTATTTAGAAAAATGGCTTCCAAAGCGGTCCACATATCACAAGTATTGATCTTGCTTTCTGCTTATAATGAGTTTTGTCTGGATATACTTTTTAGATAACCTAGTTTAAAATAACGGAATAAAACCCCACGTTTTATTGAAATAAATTAATCCTCAACGAGGATATAAAACAAATAAACACCCTAAACAGGCTCGGCAAAACTGCACACATCTGAATCAAGATTACATCAAAAACAAAAATCAGCACTCCCCTGGACTGTTAATCCTCCAACTGAACAATTGTCGTTTAGAGAGGAAAAAAAATACAATTAATCCCATAACCGGAGTTCTTAAGCCTCTGAATTCTTTAATATCAGTGGCGAAATTTAGAGTTAGAATTTGGGCGGTTAATTATATTTTTTAAAATAGTGTAGGCTTAAACAAAAATTTTCATTATCCACTACAAATGGCTTGGTCAAAATGTCAACAAGCTGATTATATAGTTCACTTTTAATTAATTATCCATCACTTTACAAACTGTGCGACCATGTTGACTATAGTCTATAGAGGACACATCAGGCCTACTATAATAATGTACCGTAAGGCTCCAACAACACTTCTATATTGGTACATCATTCAGCTGAACACCATCAACTTTATTAAGATTTTGGGATGCGTGTAGAGGTGTAGCAGAAAGTAACTTGAAGCATCTTTTGTTCGTAGCAACAAATCAGTGATAAATCTCGCAAACTATTTTTATAGATAAGTGTTTAAAATATTTTTTGGGTTAGATAGGTGTTTAACATTTTTAATATTATTTAAATATGCGTATTTATTAATATCCGTTAATTTTTATCGTTAATTGATACATGTCAGCTTCTTAAAATTTTAAAATTATATTTTAAAATAAATAAAAATTAATAAAACAAAATATTTTCTTTATTTTACAAAATAGCCTAAAATTTGAAATCCCTAACACCCAAATCCAGATTTGACCTGATTTTGCCGCCAATTGTCACGCTGCCACCCGCCACATCCGTCGCCGAACACAAGGCCTCGAACTCGATAACTGCTTAAGCGACATCAAGCTACTTACCACTTGGATCAACCATGTTGGTTAAAATATTTTTCATAATGACCACTAAATTTTTATTAAAACCGTAGAAAATATCACAATTACAAAGCATTCAGGAACGAGAATAATGGGACTAATCTACCAAAATCTCTTACAACCTAAAAAAACAAAAAAAAATGAATACTTTTATAGAGATAAGCATACCATTAAATCTAAAAATTTTCAATAATCTCCATGTCTCTATTCAATTGAGACACATAACAAGTGAAAAAGGAGTGATGAGCGACCGAAAATATCAGGCAAAAAGTTTTGCTACACAAGACTGATTATATCGACAAACAACTATCAACCGAGTGGGGATTTAAGTTTCTATGACACTGACAAAATTATAATCAGAAATTAGCACCGTTAAAACCTATGTGCGAGCAACAAACAAATGCTAGGGTATGCTGAAATCATGTCACAATGACAGATGAAACGAACCACAAAATAAAGAAAAATGTATCACAATGACAGAGGGAACGTGTGCGACAAAGGCAGAGATTCTTATTAAAATATAAAAAAAATATGAAAACAAGAAAAATAATAAACCTGATGGCCACTTTACCATTCACTATCGTCGTTGTTCGGTACCAAAATTTACAAATCGTTTCGTCTCACATCTAAGTTCGAATTCGACTTTCATTTCGTCAAAAAATACCTCAAAGTACACGAATCGGACAAAAATCTTTCAATATTTCTCTCTTGTCGATCTCCCTCCTCCGCCGTCAGAGAAGCCTGTTTTTTAGTATATTATTTCCCTTGTGCCAATGAAATTTTCTACTTTTTGAATTCTGGAAAAATTCTTTCGTTCGCCGATAAATGGACACACTAACGGAAAAGTGACAAAAAAACGTTTAATATCTAAACTTTAATGAGTAAATTAAATATTTTAAAACTTTAATGACTAAAATATGTTTGAAAGTAAAGTTCAATAATAATTTACACGGTTTACCCTTAAAATAATTATATATTTTCCCATAGGTGCACGGTAGACGCACTAGAATGCGCTGGGGGAAAACAAGTAATGTTTGATTCATCCATTTCTTCAAAAAAGACATTTATCAAAGTTGGTATTAAAGCTAATATTTAAGTCTTAATTTTGCCCATACACATTTGTATTTCTCTGGAAATAGGCAAGTTTTGGGGACAACATGGATGCAAGCTTGTAATGGCTGAATCAATTATTTGAGCCACATCTGCTGGTGGAAACTGTCTCTGTACATCTCTACGCGTTACAAGACAAACAGTAATCAGCACTAAGGCTTCGATAATTTTAGACACAAACACGATTATACAAACACGAAGCGGAAAAGTAACAAATATCCGATAGGGTACTGTATGAATATATGAAAAAACAACATGAATACAATAAGAAAAACAAGGATTGGGTTTAAGAGGATTGTAATGAAGAAACACACTAGAACAAGACAACTAAAAGTATGATACAAGAACATAAAAAATAATATGGAGGTAACATGAAATGCATGCATTGTAGGGTCTAAAGAATTGCAATAAAGAGATGTGTATGACACGGGCAGACAGATTGCTGGTAATCGGCACAAAATCGTTTCGAGAATTTTAGACATGACACTACTAAACAAAATAGACAGAAAAATAATTAAACGCAAACTGAACATGAATGCATGGATTATTGAGTCTAGAGAAGATATCAAGTAAGATGACAGGTATCAAGCAATGGTCTGGTCCCGAGTTTTACCTGTATCATGAGCAAAGTAGCAACACATGATGTGATAAGCTCCGAAGGAACTTGTTCCTCATTTTTGTCGGAAGCTACGTGCAACCCGGGATTAGGGGCCCAACCAGCAGTGGACATTGGTTTTGATGTAATGGAAACCGAGCCATTCACCTGATTCTGCTCCGGCAACTTGATTATCGGCATAGTAATGTCAGATGTAAATTGCTTCTTATCTACAGAGTTCAGAGCTTCTCCAATCCTCATAAATGCATCTTCGCCTTCCTTCATCAAAGACATGGCCTGAATAAATAGTTCATGATAAATTTCATTAAACCATAAGTTCATGTTGCTCACAACTCTTCATTTTTTAAAAGCATTCATCTCCGACATATATCCAAATATAAATACAAGAATACGACTCTTACAGGATCTTCTAAACAAATGGAAAAACTTAAATGTATTTACATTCATTTCCGACGCATCCAAATCCAAGTAAGATAGACCATAAGCTTATAGAAAAGGTGAAAAGATAGGTGTACCTTGATGGCAGCATCGACCATAGCATGCGCTTTCAATCTCGAGCCATTGACAACGTCACCCACAATAGACCCTACTTCTGGTGTAATAAGAGAACTATCCAAAGAACAACTTGTCAAGCCACCAAAGAAATCAAGATTAGTGGGGGATTCTGCCATGGTAATAGAGGGTTTGCAGGATATGTGTTACGTTGTCTCAAGTTAAGTAACGCAGAAGAAGCCTGCAGAAAAAAATGGTCAAAGCTGAAGTTGTCAAAGAAGAGAAGACGAAATCGGGAAAAAAAAGAAAAAGTTGCAATCAAATCTATTATCAATTCATGGAAGCCACATGCCTGGCCACTGGCTTCCTTTAGCTGTACGAGTACTGTGGTAATATGCTTCTTGAAATGTTCAGAACCTTTTAAACAACCATCCCCATTTTGGATTTCTGATATGTCATTGTTAGTATTTCTAAGTTCTGTCAGTAAAGCTTCCTGCAATGTTTTATAGATATGTAAAAGATCAGCCCCAGTAACTTAATTCTGCCTATATTATCCAGATTTTAGGGTAAGTGTCAAATATGGATATATGTCTTTATATTACTCCAATTTTTTTTAATTGAAAATACTCAAGTCAAACACTCTTGTTTAACGCATATCTGGACAAGGTATGAGGATATAACCCTCCAAATACATGAAATATTAGAAAATCTGAATATACCCATGTCAAACACATATCCAAAACCAACACTCACACCAGTGTCCTAGTAACATAGGTATGTCTAACAAGAGTATATTTTGTCCCAAGAGATCCATAAGAAAGATATCATTTTTCGAAGATGGAGTTTTTTTTTTTTTTTTTGAAGGATTCAAAGATGGAGTTATCCACTATAAATCAGTTATCAATATGAGCATGCTAATCGGTATTACTCTAGCATGAAAAACATCAAGAGCATTAAAATGAATTTCAAAAAGGGTATAAACAATTAAGTCTATCAAATAGCATAATAACCTTTTTGTCCAAAGCACAACTCAATTCAGATATAACTTGTATATCAGCTTCCCTCCCTTGAATATGAGCCATTGTAAGGGGCTGACAATAGGCAGCTTGATGTGCGCTAACAACATTTGAAACAGCTGGCTTACCATGCAAAACACTATGTTTTGCATCAACCTGACCAAAACACAAAAATGTTGTATTGATTACTGGTTAATATTTAACATTAATGCTACAGAAATTCTAATTCTAGACCTGATTATTAACTCCTAGAGTATTTGATCAAAAGAGAGAATGTGTGGAGAGAAGGGGTTGGGTGAAAAAAAAAAGAAAACTGTCCTCAATACAATGCGTTAACTCCTAAATAAACCAATTTTTCTCGTGCCATAAAGATATAGAAAGAAGAGTAAGTGATGTATTTGAAGTTTGAACCATGAAAAAGCAGAATGTGCTGGCTACAGCATTCTAAAGCCTATTTAGTTGAGATTTCGAATCATAAAACAGAGATTAACAAGAAACGTGTTACATCTGAAAAACATAAAATCTAGATTAACAAAAGTAAATAGTGTTTGTAATTCCTAAGCATCTTAACCTTTATTGGGTTTGCCAACATGTTCACAGGGCTCGTTGCATTTTCCAGACACACACTTGAAGTGAAAACCTCAGACCCACCAAGCTCTAAATTTCCGTTCCCTTGAGACCCTCTAGGCGTCAAAGAAAATTTATCAAAGGCAAGATTTTGTCTCTTAAGAGTTTCTGACATATTCTCCAATGGATTTAGCGGCATACAATCAATATCCTGCAATAGCATGTGTGTGAGTTTCAAAATGAAAGAACGTTAATGACCTAAATCCAAAGATTTAACAAATGCAATTACCATGACAAATTCAACTCCTAAGTCAGGACTGTCAAACTGAACCCTACACCTATCATGATCCACCATAAGTACTTTTCCATCACTAACTTCCCTTGTTTTAGGGTGAATGGCAATTACTCGTTGTCCAACAGATAAAGGAGGTGCCAAATCCGTGGCAAGTCCTTCCCTTGTACCAACACGTAGTTGAGTATAATGTTGTCTCACAGACTCCCGATACTGTTTAAGTTTTTCTCTCTCTTCAAGTAAAAAGCGTTCAGAAAGCCTCCGTGGTTTGCCAAGGGAACTGTATATACAAGCAATTGCATTGTAAAATTTCTGTTTTTCCAAATTTCTCAACAGTAGGGATACTGACAAACTTACCTCCTTATGACACCCCACTCAACACGAGTGAGCCTTGGAATGTGATCCAAGCTGACATGATTTAAGTACTCCACAAACTCCCTTTTAGCAAACCAAGCATAATCGATAGGACTGTAAAACCATTCAAAACAGCACCATTGTCGTGCCAGATTGGATGATAGACAGGAAGAGAGTTGGTCCTGAAATTCAATAACGTCAATAAATTAAGCTCAAATTTTTCAAATTTCTTTTTGGATGGAAATGAGTAGAGGAAGATCAGATTCTACCTTTAGTGCCTCTTGTGGAAGATAATGCTTGTTTGGTTGATTTTTCAGTGAACACGCAGAAGAGTTTTTATTTGTTGAAAGTAAAGCTCTCTTTAGGTTCATTTTACGTCTACTTTGATGCTTAGATGGTAAGTTAATAGGGTTTGAGGCAGGAACTTGTGAAGTCAACACCACTGAATCAATTCCAGCCATTTTTGGATCATTCATTAGTGACAGAATCCACTGGCACTCTGAATGATGTT
This sequence comes from Hibiscus mutabilis, assembly GCA_019671005.1. Taxonomy (NCBI): domain Eukaryota; kingdom Viridiplantae; phylum Streptophyta; class Magnoliopsida; order Malvales; family Malvaceae; genus Hibiscus; species Hibiscus mutabilis. Next base: position 73,944,566 of record CM033712.1, on the reverse strand, counting down.
TGCTGAGCACCAGATTTACCTTTAGTGAGATGTTTGTGTTTCTTCTCTTCCTTAGCCATTTCCTACAAGTTGAAACAGCATCAACCAGGTGATAATATATACCAATTAAATAACACAGAAGTGATTTGCTCTTTTAACTCACTATAAACAAGTACATAAAATGTTACAAGATTCCTACCTCGTTATCAAAACATTTTCTCAAATGAGAATCCAGTGGAGGAGCTTCAGTGTTTGAAATCTGCAGCTAGAACAAAAGATTATGTCAGAAATCATGGTTCAAAGTGAAATAGTTACAAGAAAGAATATTTCAATGGTTACCTTTGAACAGGAGGATTTTTGTTTTCTTTTCCTTGAGTTATTCGTAGGTTCTTGCTGTTGTTTTGGTTCAGAAACACTGTCATACTTAGCAGAATACCTACCAACTATTGATTTTTGAGAGGTAGCATCTTCAGATCCATTGAGTAAGTTGAGCACCTTTTTATTTGGCCCAGGTTGTTTTATTTTATCTCTATGATGAATTATAGATGCGGCTTCTGGTAGACTGGACTGGTCATCAGCTTCAAATGTAATTCTATCCTCTTTCATTTTGACAGAAGATTCTAGACAAACATGGAAATAACAACAAAGGAATAAAAAAAATGTATCCTTCCAGCATGCATTAAATAAATGGAGCAGAAAAAACATATAATGAGTGACTAAAACAAGATAAGTGACAGGAAACCTGATATCATATCATACAATGAAGCAGAAAAAAATGAAATAGAGGCAACTGACACCTACCAGATTCTGTTATTGATGTTGGCAACATTGATGTGGACAAATTGGCTAATGTCAGCAGAGCATCTAGGGAAGGACTTTGATCTACATATAGGAAAAGAATAAAAATCCAATGTTGAGCTTGTATTACAATGAAATCTAAAAAGAAAACAGTTGCAAAAAGACCACTATGCTTTGAACAATGAAGCAACATCAAATTCTTTTGTATTTTCCTGTTCCTTTTTCCTTTTCTTACTACTTTTTGTGTCTGGATTAAGTAGAATTATGACATCATGAAATCCCAGATCTCAAGTTCATACCTCCAAAGACAAGCTCTTTGCTTCTCTTCCTCTCACTACATGGTGAAAGTTTCTTTTTTGCACTAGAAATCTCCATATCAACTTTCCCTTTGACAGCATTACCCATAATTCCTTCGGTGCCACTACATGCTTCTCCACTATCATCAGACAGATTGCTCTTCATCTCTTCAACTTTGATTTTCTTCCTGTGAAAGTTTTTCCCCTTTGATGAACTTCAACAGTACCAACACCGTCCACAACCATCAAAGGGCCTGTATCTCTTACATAAGTTCCACTTACAGGTCCTATGCCTCCAGGCCTGCCTTTGATCCGGCATTCATATGAAGAACCATGAAGCTTGGTGTCAGTTGTCTCTGATTGTGGCAACTAATTGCATGCCAATAGAAAAAATAAATAAATAAATCATTCCACATATAGGACAAGGCAACCAAAAAGAAGTTAAAATCTTAAATCGGAGGTCATATACCATCCTATCAGTATCTACGAACAGGTGGGGATCTTCGATGTTCAGCTCTTTTATAAGGTGACCGAGATAAATGAGGGGAGCCTCCCTTTTGCAATGGCCCAGTCAATGTCAGTGCAGCAACATGTTCATCATCCTTATCATCAACCTCGGACTTCTTAACTCTTTTGGTCGGTGGAATGACACTTTCAGTATCGTCTCTCCTATATGAATATGAAACAGGGACGCGGGGAGTCCTTTTCCGACATGCATGAGGAAGAATACCTAAAAGAAAGCCAAAACAAGTGAGGACCTCGATCATGGTTATGGGGATTATTATGATGAACTTTTGACTACATTGACAGTTCCTATGTGTGGCAAACAGAATTGAAACATGGCATTATTCCCCCTTTAAGTACAGAAAAAACCTAAGATCAAATTATGATTGCAAAAACATAACCAAATATTATACCAAATGATTGCATAAACACAACCACTTATTGTACCAAATTTCCATTGGCCCCATAGACACTGAAGAATTTTCCTAGATCATGAACAAACTGTCTCCACAGCTCTTGAACTAATGATGCTAAATGCAGACACTTGGATTCCCCACAGATAGGCAAGAGAAAATGGATTAAGAAAGAAAATATAAATAATAACTGGAAAGAGTCTTAAAATATGAAAAAAAAAAAAGCAAGCTCCAATATTATCTTGTGAGTTTATCATGCTCATGAGAGACCCTTCAAAAAGATTGTGATTCATAAAAGCATCTACACATCCGCTTTTTCTAATTGACCAACAAGTAAAGCTTTTGTTTTCCCTTCTTGTGTTATTTCTGTAGATTGAACAATCGTTGGTGGAAACCTTTATCTACTTCTTCCCTTTCTGATTGATACCATTACGCTTCTCATCTCTGTGGCAGACCAAAAATAACTTCAAGCACTATTATTTGTTTTTCTTCAAACATATATTTTGGCAAATTCTACCGTTTTTAACTCATTCTTTTTCATTCTCCTGGATGCACTTATTGCCAAAAAGAGATATAACTAGGGAAGGGAAATATTAAAGACACCTGTGATAGAAAAAGGAAATAAATTGAAGATAGATACAATTGCGTGCTGATAAGAACAATGTATCTTACCATTAAGGCTAGCCCTTTTCAACAAAGACAGGCATCCCTCACTAGATGCAATTGATCGAGGCTGAACAACATCCTCTTTTGAGGACTCAAGATGAACCTTTGCTTGCTTGCGCTTTTGAGATTTCCGTGGCGTGTCAGAAGGTTTATTGCTCTCTCTTTCAACATCACTCCCACCCTGTTAGTTGACATGGTACAAAATTTTCAACAGTCAGTCAATAAAGAAAGGACATTAAGAGTTCAATGTATTTTGAGAACCTAAAATGGGAAAGGTGTAATTTGCAAAAATACAGTGTATGAGGAAGTAATTTACTTCCAAGGAATGACCTACACAAAAAAGCTTTAATTTATAAGAATGCTGACTGCAGAATCAAATTTGTGGAATAGCTTTATAGTAACAAACAGCAAAGAAATGGAGGGGGACAAGATTTGTTGAAGCTATAAGATGAGTAATCTCAAGAAATACTGCAAATATTAGAGGTTTCCTTGTAAATATTTCAAAACATCAAATCCAATCTCACCAGGACATTGTAGTGATCGGTCATCATTGCTATAAGGCCAATCACAGAAGCTATTCCATCTGGCAGGGATAAATATGCCTGAAATTAAAACAATTAATATTAAAAACACATCAAGTTAACAATATTCATAACCAAATAGAGTCAAACTGAAGCAACTTTCAGGCCTCATCAACATTTAAAGGTCCAAATGAAACTACACCCACCGGCCTTAAAGCACATGACTCCACATAACCACTTGAAGACTTTAGAAACTGCTTGTTCACATTAAACTATAGCAGTGCAAGGATTACTAAGCACAATCCTCATCCAGTTTCAATTAAATACATCTTGAGAAGCCACATTAACTATGAACTAAGAAGTTCATGGTTTTCCCCCTTTGTAATCTTTTTTTAGAATAATTTATCTTTCTTATGAACTCCCTTGAGTAGTGTAGAAACAATCAGCAATAAACTATGAGCATCCAAGAATGGAACTAAGAACCCGTCTACCGGATTAGTTCTTAAAGCTACATTCAAGGCTAAACATACCCGATTCATACTGTAAAGGGCTTCCACCATTTCAGCAGACCTATTATGCACAGCAGCAGCCACCTAAACAAAATAAATCACAAAGTTAGAAAATAATAATATGTATAAAACATGTTAATTGGGTTTATAATTACACTGCTCCTGGATGAGATTATCCCCATAAAAGAAGCAGAGAACTACAAAGAAATTTTTTTCTTTTGATATTTCTCAAAGTAAATGTATCAGAAATTACCATACCTTCTTCCAATCTTTCCCATACTCTCGGTAAGCCTTATAAAAACGCTCAATCTCGGCCTTGCTCCATTGAGATCCTAACTTGTCAGTTAATTTCTTCTATATCATAGATTCCATGCATTAAAGAATTAGCAAATGACATGCTCCACATTAACCAAGTAATAACGGAACAGCCAATGGCATAAGAATAATTTGATTTAGACCAAATAATTGAGAGAAATGACTCAAACACTTACCTTTGGCTTACTCTTTCTTGAATTCCCAGGACTTTTATCAGGAGATACTTCAGATATACTCAAATACTGTTTGTTCACACTTTTTGATTTTCTTGTTGGGGCCATCAGAAACTTTCTCTATCTGAAACATTTCATCAACAAACATAAACCCAAAAAATGTAATCCACGAGTCAAATAAACTAGCTGAATAAGATTTTTCAACTTAATTCTGAGCCAATCAGTATGTGAAAAGTTGATAAATTAAGCACAATTCAAAGGACCCCAGCAGCTAAATGATAGTGCAGAATTTAATACAATTTAAAGACGAAATTTGTTTTACTAATAAATATGAAACTTTTTTAATAAAATAAATAAATATAAAAAAAGTTCGCGCAAAATTCAAATTCGATATCAGCAATGAACTAATGAAAGAAGGTTCAAAATTTTTAAAATCAGCAAATAAAAAAACACTGGAACAACTCAAATCCAGGATCAAAATTTTGTTCAAAAAATAAATTTAAAAAGATATATATTACAATCTAAGAGAATTCATCAAAAAGCTTCTGTAAAACATAGAATGATTTTTTAAAATTATATATAAAAAAATTTCCAAAAAAATCTAAAAATGCAAGAACTCAACAAAAAAACAAATGCATAATTCTGTATAAAAAAAGGTCAATGGTTGAAAAAAATGCTTCAAACCCAGTAAAGAGAAACCAAAACTACTTCTAAAAACCATAAAGATTCAGACTTTTTAACCAAAAAAAATCTCAAGAAAACCCCAACAGAAACTCGTTGTTCCAAAGTCTCAGCTTTTAAAACCCTAATTCACAGATCCGAAACAATCCCACTTACCAATTCCCTGCCTTGTTCGATCTGAGCTAAACCATGAAGACAAACAAAAGGGTTTTAGAGGGAGAAAACAAAGGAAGTTTACCCCAAACAAAAGAACAAAAAAGAGATTTTTTCAAAAAAACAAATTAAAAAATACAAAAGTTTTAAGTTTAAGAAGAAAAAGAGATAGAGAGAGATGGTGGCGTTGCCGCGAAACTTGAATACAAAGGTGATTTTTGGCCAATTTCTTTTTTTTAAGGTTGGATTATTTTCTATCCGACTTCATCAAAAATTAAAAAAAAAACATGAAAGTAATCTATTTTTAATCTGGCCTCATGGAGTAAAAAAAAATATGAAAGCTACTAGCTTTCAATCCGACCTCAACAAAAAAAGGAAGGGCACGTTGAAAGTAGTCCAACCTCAGCAGGCGAGGCAGCTTTAATCAGTGCTGAAAAATAGACAGGTGCAGTGTTAAGCCTTTTAAAGGCTGAAAAAAAGATTTGGTGGGCAGTGATAAGCCTTTTAAGGCCGAAAAATATATTGTAGGGGTATGTGAACCGACTTCAAATTGTAGGGGTATTGAATTTAAATTTTGAATGGTTATTAAATAGATTGTAGGGGTAAATAACGGAAAAATTGTGTGTTGTGTTTTTGTGTTAAATAAGTGAGGTTAAAGGTAAAAGTTGAAGAAAGTCTCAAAAAAAATTGAGTGAAGAAGGAGAAGAAGAAATTTTAAAGAAATTTATAGTAAGTAGATTTTTTACATTTTATTTTGAATATGTAAATTGTTTGTTTATTTTTATTTTGTTGTTTAGGTAAAAAATTCGTAACAATATAATATAACATTATGATAATTTTGATTTCTGTAATTTAATTCAAAAATATATATGGTTTTGAACGTGCAAAGACAATGAGCAACGTGTTTATGGTTGTTATCCATTACAGTGGAAAAATTGTGAAAACTGATATCGTTGTCGTATTTGACTCGGAAAACACTACAAAGATGAGGTTTTAAAGAACATTTTCCTTCGAGAGCTGAAGCATGACATAGAAAGAAAAGAGCTGAGATTGTTCGTTTGCGGTATCGGTGGAAGACATGTGATGATCCAGTCAGATATTCTGCAATAGCTCTTAAATATAATGATGATGTTGGAATTATGATTGTATAGCATGATTCAATACGTATTCGAAGTGTTGAGTTACATGCTAAGTTGCGTGAGAGATATGACGATTCAGACCCATCCGGAAATGTATTTGGAAGTTCTTCTCGAATAGGTTTCGGTAGTGCGTTGAGGACTAGCCATATAGGTTTAGAGACAGTTTTGTTGCTATGTTGGAAAGTGGGACATCGGATGCATTTCATCCATATGTCGGACCTTCGATATTCCCAACGATTGAGCCGACAGTTGATCCGAGTGTTGGCATTGGCGTTGAAAATCTTCAAGGTAGATGGGGAAAAACGCTTGCTGATTCTAGTGAAGATAAAGATGAAGAAACTGCAGATCCCGATTTGAGTGGTGATAACCTTGGTAATAAACCTATTTTTGGTGGAGGTGAATTTGTTTCGGCTGGGAATGACATTACATAGTACGAACCTCATGTTCACATGAACTTAATAGATTATGATGCGATGAGAGTACTTGAATTTTTTATCATGCCACAATTAAGCTCGGGTTCCTCTAATGAATTATCGGTTGGGATGCAATTTAAAGACAATGAAGAAGCTACATTAGCAATTAAAGAGTATTCCATCAGAAAGCATGTAGACTTCATTGTTAAAGAATCCAGTCCGAGAACTATGTTTGCCAAATGTGTTAAATATGGAGAATATTGTAATTGGAAGATTCGAGTATTTAAACTTTAGAGGAGAACTGCTTGGGAGATTACAAAGTACAATGGTCGACACACTTGTTTACAAAATTCAATCAACCAAGATCACCGTAAGTTGGACTCCGATGTAATATGTCGCCACGTGAAGACGTTAGTTGAAGCAAATCATAGGGTTACTGTTTCAACGATTATGGCATCTGTGAAGCAACAATTTGAATACCAAATAAAATATGGCAATGGTGGTATACAAGGGATAAGGCATTATAAAATGTGTACGGTAATTACGATAAGTCATACAATGAGTTACCGGCACTATTACAAGCAATGATATATTTTGTTCCAAGGACCATAGTTGGGTATAAAACCAAGAATGCATGCAACCGAGAAGGTCAGCTTCTTCAAGGGTAGAAAATATTCCACCAACTATTTCGGGCATTCGAGCCATGCATCGAAGGCTTTATATTTTGTAAACGGATGGTCTAAGTCGATGGCACATGGTTGTAAAGAACATACAAACATGTTCTGTTGATTGTCGTTACACAAGATAGTAATCAAAATATATTTTTGATTGCCTTCGCAATTGTTGATACAGAGTCGGTGGACTCTTGGAATTTCTTTTTAAGTAATTTACGTGAATATGTTGTTCGACAAGATGGGGTTAGCTTGATTTCGGATAGAGCAAAAGACATCTTAGCAATAATTGATCGAGAAACAGCCGATAGACATCTTCGCACGCATATCATGTGTACTGTGTACACCATATTGGCAAGAACGCAATTGAAAGGTAGAAAAAACCCCACCTTCACAACGCGATTTTAGGGATAGGTAAGTAATTTTATTTTCTCATACTCTATTGTTTATGTGTTATGATTTTTGTCGATGTTAACAACATATATTATGAAATAGGATACGAACTAGTGTGGCCAAATTTTGAGAGGAAGTTGACAAATATGATAGAGTACGAAGAAGATGTTTGGGCATGGGAAAACAATATCGAGAGAGAAAGATGGACTCAATCGTATGATGAAGGTCGACGATATAGGTAAATGACAACCAACCTTGTGGAGTGCATAAATGGTGTATTAAGAGGAACACGCTATCTCCCAATAGCAAGCTTGGTGAGAGAGACATACTATAAGTTAGCTAAGGTTTGGTCCGATAAAGGGTCAGAAATTCAAGCTATGATAAATAAGGGACAAGTTTGGTCTCCCGATCTTGTGACAAAAATGAAAAAGAACGTGGAACCAGCAAGATCGATGGTTGTTCATGGGTTCGACCTAAATGGACAGATTTTTGATGTTATTGATTCCATACGCAATAACGAATGAGGTTATCGCTAAACATTTTGAGTCGATTTTAGGCAAAGATGGTGTGACTGTGGTGAGTTCCAAACATGACGATATCCATGTAGACATGCAACCGTAGTATGTATGTCTAAAGGGGTTGACTCGTACAGCTTTGCGGATGAATGCTTTAACTTGCACAGGATAATAAATATTTACAGATGTGAGTTCTCACCGATCGTGAATTTACAATATTGGCCACCACTAGAGCATGACGAATGGTTACCGAATCCAGTACTCCATAGAGAACCAAAAGGTCAACCTACATCTACTCGCATCCATACCAGTATGGATCTTCATTACAAGGAGGCAGGGGAACCAAAGAGATGTACAAGATGTAGTGGTACATGACATTCCAAAAAACAAATGTCCAAATCGACCGAATTACATGGCAATACCTCAGTGATTTCATTCACTATTCGTGGTAGAGCTGGTTTCATTTCTTTATATTTGTATTTGAATGAACGTTTTCAATTTGATTATGAGTACGTTATTTGATGCATATGGTTTACTTATTAGTTAATGCTTGCTCACTGTTTATTTTGGTAATAAATTATATTCAAATTTGTTGAGATGTTTATTTTGATATAACAATAATATTCAAATTAGCTTAAATTCGAGCATGCAACAATCCTAACAAAATTCAAATAACTAATAATAATAGGCATCCCCAAATTATTTGAATTACATAAAATGAGAGTTACGTCATTTTCTATGCAATTTTTGTTCATGTCAGGATATGGTAGAATAGTAACGCCGCGGTGGTCGTCGATCTCGTTGCGGTCTTCGGGGTACATCATCATTATCAGCAGCAGCATCCTCTTCAATATCCTCTTTATCATCATCAATCACCGAAGGCATAGAAGGCGGCATTGTAAACATATAGTCACTACTATGTGGTGAAAACGTGGGACTACTAACCGACGTATAGCCATGAAATCTGTGATCCCCTGATAGTTCATGTTTCCACCAAAGCTCGGGTATATGGGTGACTATGAATAATAAAAATCTGATACGTATGCTTCAGAATCATTCGCAACTGAGCTCTCGCCCACAACGATGTGGTAAATGAGTGGATGTGGATGATAAAATCTGTCATCCACTGAATTTATATACGAGTTCCCGCCTACAACTGGATGGTAAATGAGTGGCTGGGGATGATAAAATCTGTCATCCACTGGATTTGCAAACGAGCTCCCACCTACAGCTGGATGGTAAATGAATGGTTATGGATGATAAATCTTTCATCCACTGGATTTGCAAGCGAGCTCCCGCCCACAACTGGATAGTAAATGGGTGGATGTGGATGATAAAATCTGTCATCCACTGAATTTGCTACTGAGATCCCAACCATTGTTGGATGTTCATATGTGGTTAGAGAAGTATTAGCATACATATTCGGTGTACCAGATTCACTGTGGGATTCATCCGCTTGACTCTGGCCCACTGCACTATTAGATGATTGACCACGACCACCATATTTTTTTTAGAAATACTCGACATTATTATCGTTCTTCCGTGATAGTCAAGTACGGTCTTCTATTATTGCGATAGAAGAACTTGTACTCTGAATTATCCGACTCCAAATCATTGACTTGAAGTGGAGAGCGAGGTGGAAATAGTTCACGTCTGTTGTTCCACATATCAACATACTTGGCATGTTTTATTTCCCATGCATGATGCCTCTTGCTGCAAAAGTCCACAAGGTGTAGGGTGTCATGATTCAGCGGATCTCTCGGAATGGGCTGGTGGAAGCCAAACTACCTTTAAGACCCTATCTCCGAATTGGTACTCCACAAAAGCAAAGTGGATCATCGGTGCTGCACATTAGATATAGGAATCACGTATCAATGCTTCTGGTATATTTACGCGTCCAACTGTATATGGCCTCCAAATAAACTGCAAAAATCATATAAATTTAACTTAAAATTAAATTAATTACATAAAAAATAACTTGTAAAAGTAACTTAAGTTTTATACCTCATTTTTGCAAGATAACTCAATAGAAGCTCTAAACACTCTCACATTATTGTGTGCTAACCCTGTGTGAGCTTTTTTCGCATTCCATATGCATACATATCCAAATAACACTCGTTTGATTGTCTTTTAGATAAAATAAAAATATTTTAAAATTGAGTAAACTTAAACTTCCAAACTAAAGTAAAAAAATTACCTACTGACAAGAGGAAAATTTCTCGAACTTCGAGTAACCAGTGTAAAAAATAGAAGCCGTTTTCATGCCCAAGCTTGCAATAGCAACAAACATCCACCAACACCCCTTGCCTTCACACCATTACTATCTAATAGAGCGGCCTTGCACAACTCACGGTACAAGAACGCTAATATTGTTGATCCCCAACTATAATTACCAGCTTCTAAATAAGACAACAGATATAGTAGATACAGTCTGTGAACAAGATTGGCAGATTTATCCAGCATCAGTATCCCTCCAATGAGTTGTAAAATATAGGCTCGACTTGCACAACTAATATTTTACGGTGTATTATTGTGCTCAAGCTTGATTTCTCTCTGTAGCCAACTCAATTTAATACGAGATCCTCTCACATCGGTTCTAGTTGGAACCTTGTTGAGGTAATCATAGCAAAGCTTTGTAGCTGAATCCTCCTTCTTAACCAATAGACTCCCGTTTACCAGGACCCCGATTAGCTTCACCATGTCTTCTAGCATAATGGTACATTCTCCACACGGCATTTGAAACGTATGAGTCTATGGTCTCTAGCGCTAAATTAGTGCGATAATTAAACTGGAAAACAATTTGTAGCCACGAATAAATGTGGCATGATAGAATCCTGCATCATGCAACCATTGAATCATATCGGGGTGTGGGTCATTACTCCTCATGCTTAGGTGATGTTTAAAGGTTTTCTCGGTTGTCTGCATTAAATTAAAAAAATTTGTTAATAATAACAAATAAGAGAATAAATATTACTGGAAAATACAAATCTCAAATTAATTAACTTCTTTAAAAAAAAATCACCATATCATCAACCGCAACACTAGATACATGTCAATTCTGTAATCTCAACATAGGATTTTGATCGGTCACCCTTCTAACAAAGCTACATACACGACAAGTATGAAAATATTAGTAAAAGTAATTACCACTAAATTTAATCGTAACTATTACTTTAAAATTTTATGAAGAAAAACAACTAAAAATATTCGAACTAAATTTAAAAATAAAATATATAAACTTAAAAACTTACAATATTTTCTCCAAATCTTCTCCAAATCTTCTACTTCTTCACCCAATTTCTTCACAAACTTTCTTCTACAATTCCTTACCTTCAACCCCTATTTAACAACTAAAAATTCAAACCTCAACTACTTATCCAACACCCAACCATTCAATCAATACAAATCAACCTTATTCCCCCAAAAATAAATACTTCCATTCAATCACACAACACTGCCATTCACGGTTTTTATTTTTTTTCATGACCCTTCATTCACGTTCACACAACATTGCCATGACCAGCACTTACGAGTTCTTATTTTTTTCATGACCGGTCATTCACACAACTCTGCCATGACCAGCCTGACACGCATATGAGGTCGGACTGCAAGCATGCAATATTTACTCTCTCTTTCTTATGAAGACGAACGGTAAGCATGTCGACCTCATTTTTTTAATTTTTTGTTGAGGTCGGATTGAAAGCTGGTAGCCTTCATATTTTTATTAATTTATCTATTATGAGGTCGGATTGAAAGCTGTTGGACCTTAAAAAACACTGTAGAAAGTGCTATAGATTCGAAAATAATTTAGGGATTACTATAAATTTTAAAATAATTTTTTTGGATACAATATCCAACCAATATTATCGTTTTAAGACGCCCAATTGAAACTGTTTTATCAACAATAAAAAAATCACCGAATTGTAGAACTTTAGAGGTGAATATAATATGTTAATTTAATAATTTAGGGCGTTGGTGAAAACAAAATGTTTTTACCGCCAGTATATAGTATAATTACCCATAAAATAAAGATAAAAGTATTTACAAATTAGGTAGAATAGGGTTGCAATTTAAAATTTTTATTTAAATTTATTCAAGTCAGATCAGATAGTTCAAATAGTTCATTTTCACTATTTAAAAAATATATTTTGTAAATTTTAATATTTAATACATTAATAATGAATATCACCAATTATACCAATAGAGCTTTAAGAAAATTGTGACGTCTCAAAATGTTAAATTCAATATTTTTTTAGTATAAGGGATATATGTTATTAGATTCGTCTAAAATTAGATGCTTTAAAATTAGGTTAAGATTAGGCGTTTTTTTTGTAGTTATAATTTTTTTACCATTTTAGTAAGGATTTGTGTAGGATGGATAAGAAATTGTGTAACTACACAATTATTGTGTAACTATAAAATTAATTACTATTTGTATAACTACATAATTATTGTGCAATTACCTAATTATTGTGTAACTACACAATTTTTATATGATAACCTAAATCCTTACTATTTTTTTTATAAGAAATTGTGTATCTCACGCCATTGTAAGGAATTGTGTAGCTACTTAAATCTTTACCATTTTTATAAGAAATTGTGTAATTCGCGCATAATTTTAGCCTAATAGTAAAGATGCCTAACCCTAGAAGCTCCCATATATTATCATTTCAACCTAACTCGTGAAGTTTAAACACTTAAAAGGGAGTGCGCAATACCTAGTTCGGTTTAATTGAATTAATCTATCAAAGCAGAATTAAATTAATCGGTCGAACACCTAAGTTAATTGAGTTGAGATCAATTAAAGAATTTTTAAAAAGCTGAAACTAAAAAAATAATCTTAACAAATTTATCCCAATATTTCACTTTTTGAAAATTTTAATAAAATAATTAGAAGTTCAATGGCTTAATTGGATGCAAAAAGAGTTTAGGGGTTTTATTGGTATTTTTTAAAGTTCAAGGGTTTTTTTGCGAAGAAATATATATATATATTGTATAAAATTATAGAAAATCATTTAAATTAAAATTAATTAGTACAAAACAAAATTCCTACGAAGAGCTTTTTAAGCGTGGTATGTTACCTCAATCATTTCTTTCTTGCGTTTTTTGTGGTACTTTTGATGAAAGTGTGAATCACTTATTTTGTGCATGCATTTTTTTTAACAAATTCTACCTAAGAGAGGGGAAGGAGAATTTTGTTCTTATTGGATCTCGAACCTACAACCTAATAGAAAATAATTATGTCAACCGAGAGTTTTAACCACCTACCCTAAAAATTGTTAACTTACGAATGCGTCTTGCTTGGTCTATTTGGCAAAAATGGTGTCTTTTATGGGATATTCATTTGGTAGTTCCCAATAATCCGAGAGATTTGTTATGTAGTTGGATGAGTTGCTATTCCTGGTTTAGAGAGTTTTCAGTATGGTGATTGGCCTTCTTTGGCATTATGTGGACCTTGTGGCTATGCCGTAATGAAGTAGTGTTTAAGGGCAAATGTTTCTCAGTGGAGCAGTGTTTCGATTTGTTGATATTAAGGGTGAGTTGGTGGTGTAAAGTAAAGTGGCCGAACGCAATTGGCTCTATCAGTGGTGTTCGAAAGCCTTCAGTCCTTAAAAGTGTTTTCACTGTACCTTTTCGATTGCTTCCTGCCTATTGGTCGCCTCCGCTACTGGGTTCTTTGAAGTTCAATGTCGATGGGGCTGCTATTGGGAGTTTTGGTGCAGCTGGCATTGGTGGTATTTTGAGAGATCATGTCCAAAAGTCAATGATTGTTTTCGTTACGTTGATGCTACTACAGCAGAAATGCTCGCTGTGTTGGAGGCTCTAAAGCTATTTAATTCATCCCAATGGGTCAATGCATTTCCATTATGCATCGAATGTGATTGCAGCAACGTGGTTAGTTGGTTTCAGCGTCCGTATAGTGCCCCAGTTTCGATTAAACAAACTATGTTGTCCTGCTGACGTCTTGTGCAGGTTTCAAATGATCCATTGTCCTTGTTCCAAGAGAGCTTAACAGTTGTGCCGATAACTTGGCAAAGAGAGGGATTAATCGTTCAGTAGATTTCGAATTCATTTGGCCTTTTGCTTACTAAAATTTCAGTGGATATAGCGTGCAGTTTGCTCTTTCTGCTGCTGATGTTCCCTAAATCTGCTATTCTGATATGTGCTGTCGTTGTAACATTAGCATGTTGCTTTGCTATTTTGTATATGTAGTTTTGTTCCTATAGAGTGTCAGAACATTAGTTTTTTTTTTTTTTTTTTTATGGCTAAAGTGGGTTATTGGTTATACTATGTGGGTGCTAATGAAGTGCAAGGGGTGGCTAACGCTGCTTGTTCTTGTGTGAAGTTATATCGGGTTGTTAGTGTATCCGCTTCAACTTGGACATTCTTTTTCCTCTATTAAGCTTAGGAAGATTTTTTAATAAGATTTAAATCGTCATTTTGGTCAGGTTAATTTAAGTTATGAAATTTTATCTTTTAAAAAAAAGAAATCAATTAGTATAATAACATGATAAATATGATAAACTACATCAGTGACCACCGGACTATTAGGGCGTACTTATTTTGACCATCAAACTTATTAAATTGACCTATTTTGATCATTTCTATTGAAAAACTAATGGATGGATGACGTGGCAGTTAACGAAAATTTGTGAAATTATACATTTAGTCCTTGTTATTTACCTATTATATCAATTTGATCCTAATTTTAATTTAATTAAATAAAATTAACCAACCAACCAAATGACAACACGTGTCATCACCAAATTGGATAAATTTACCCAAATTTTAATTTATTTTTATTTAATATATTTCCCCTCCAATCGAACCTAGGACCAAAGAATGTTACACTCACACCTTTACCATTGCACCAACATGCTCTTGGTGATATAAAATGCACTCTTTTATATACATATCTTATACTACAATAAAGGTTAGGAAAAAAAGTAAAAATGGTTGAAAGGTGACTCCAACCTAAATCACTTTGGATGTGTAAAATCACACAAACCACCAAATATTCGAATATTTTAAATCATTTTTTTCTTTTAAATCGAATATTTAATATTTAAATAAATATTTAAATATTTTAAATCAATTTTTTCTTTTAAATTGAATATTTTTTAAATCGAATATTTAATATTTTCATATTTAAATTACATCGAATATTTAATAACTATTTTAAATATTTGATTTAATTTAAAAATAAAAAATAAAAAATCTATTTTCATTTTAAATCTTGTTTTAATAACTACTTTAAATATATTTAAAGTATTTTCATTTTTAATTAATTACTTGATTTGATTTGGTGGTTTGTGTGACATCCCAAGTGATTTAGGTTCGAGTCACCTTTCAACCATTTTTACTTTTCTTCCCTAACCTTTACTGCAGTATAAGATATGAATATAGAGGGTGCATTTTATATCACAAAGAGCATATTGGTGTAGTGGTAAAGGTGTGGGTATAACACTTTTTGGTCCTAGCTTCAGTTCTCCCCAAGGCCGTTTCATCCATCTTTAGTTTTCCTTTAACCGAGTGGTGTCATGTCACCACCTGATTGGAGAGAAAATATTAAATAAAAATAAATTAAAATTTGAGTAAATTAATTCAATTGGGTGATGATATGTGTCGTCATTTGATTGGACCGTTTCATCCATCTTTAGTTTTCCTTTAACCAGGTGGTGACACATGTCACCACCTGATTGGAGGGAAAATATTAAATTAAAATAAATTAAAATTTGAGTAAATTTATCCAATTGGGTAATGACACGTGTCATCATTTGGTTGGTTAGTTAATTTTATTTAATTTAATTAAAATTTGGACCAATTTGATATAATAGGTAAATAACATAGACTAGATGTGTAATTTTACAAATTTCCTTTAATTGCCACATCACTCATCCGTTAGTTTTTTAACGGCGGTAGTCAAAATAGGTTAATTTAATAAGTTTGGTAGTCTGATTAACGAGATCAATAGTTCGGTAATTTAAATAGGTACGCGCTAATAGTTCGGTGGTCAACAGTGTAATTTACTTTATAAATATTTATAATCACTCGAACTACTCGAATTGACCCGATTCAAGAAAAATATGCTTCCGTAACGAATCATGATTGCTTTTTGTTTCCAACACTAAGATATGATATTGATTGGAGATTATTTCATTTTGTATCGAACATCGCATTTCAGGATAAAACATGTATTCATAGGTTGTAAGAAACAGTTACTTTACATCACGATCATAGGTTTAGATATTCAAACTGTGTAAAATAATTAAACTACTATCGATGCAAATATCTTTCTTGTTTTTTTTATTTATCAATTTAAAATCTTAATATGATTATTTAAGACAGTACTATGATCCATAAATGGACATGAAAGAATGAAAAAAATAACAATCCGATTATTATTTAAATCATGATTGACTGAATTTTAACTCTATTAATAATATTTATACGAACATAAAATTTGATATAATGTCTATATAAATATAAAATTCTATGTAATGTCTATACTGCACATTTTATTAAATATTTTAATACATTTAATTTTATGTCCTCCTGTATATTATAGCGACGATAATATCAACCGAATTAAATTTAGTCATCTACTTTGTTGACAAAAGTTATTATTGCAACATAAAAAAATACGCAAATCTAAACATTAACACACATTATTTTTTAATTTATAAATGTGAAAGAGCCTAAATAATTTAAATGTTATGTCTATAAAATTATAATTTGTATCAGTTTATGCAGCTCAAATTAATAAAAATATTTTTTCCCAAACCCAATGTAGACTTTCAGACAAACGAAGATAAGATGCAAATTATAATGTATAAACATAAATATTGATCGTGGAACAAACAACTTGGGCTATTGTCAACCCAAAGAAAAAATTCACATACAATTTATAAGAAAATTGATTAACAATAGAAAGTGAGATCCTAAACTCAATTAATCCAATGATCCTAAATTAGTATAAAATTAAATAATTTTACAGTAGATAAGTGGATCTAACTCGATAATAAATTATATAAAGAACAATTTTATTTGGCAAAAAATATGAATATATGTTATAACAGAGAATTGCATTTGAAACACACTCGTTTCCAAAGTGTTAGCCATTCAGCATGCATGCTAAACTACAACAATCATCAACAATGACAATTTTATTGAATCGACTACACCCTAACTGAGATAATATAGATTACAAGTTTCATTTATGCTCCAAGATTTATTTTCTGTTCCATTCTGATTTCTTATTACATCCAGAAAGTATCAATGCACAACTGCGCAAGTAACATTGCCTATTCTGATTCTAGAATACCATTCACGATGGCTTGCCTCTTGGAATTGTAGGCGGCTCTAAATAGCCTCTCCTTTAGAACACCGGAAGTGCTGACAGCATTGGTAATTCTATACAGCGAAATTAACCAAATAAGAATTGACAAACATAAAAGTTCTAATCAATTTATTTTGTGCAATCAACCATTATCATACCCATCATAGATGCGGTTATATAATCGAGGCACACTGCAAAATATTGTTGGTCTAAGAGCAGCCAAATCATCCATCAGTTTCAAATTGTCCTGCAAACAAGAGGGGCATATACTTCATAAAACTTGTATGAAGAGTAGACCAGAATAGTAATAGGTGTGAGCAGTAGAGGATTGAGAAGAAACGGTATCCATTTTACCCTGAAGTTTCGAACATAACACCAACAGAAAATAATAACAATAATTAGTTCAACAAAAACCGAAGATCTAAATTGTTGTTCCATTATCTGATATTTCTGAATGATACAAATTTGAAAAGAAAACAATCATCATGCAAAAATTTTACAAATGAAGATAACATAATAACAATGTACCAAATCAAGAGAAAACTGTCTGAACTATCACTCTAGCAGTCATTTAAAATAACAGTAATCTAATTCAGAAAACAATCTTCCGGGATAGTAATGCAGTAGAGAACACGATTCAATGAGCCAGAACAATACAAGTACCAACAAGTTCAATCGATCTTTACTACTATAAATAAGATGGATGCACTTATTCTTTTTGCATGTTGGCATATATGAAAACTGTTTACCTGATACTGTGCAAAATATTTGAAGCTTATAAATCTACATATAATCAAGTTGATAGATAAGCTACCTCAACATGCAAAACAATAGTAACTACAGATTTGAAAGTCACATACCCCCTGGTAGAAGCCAATCCCGGCGCCATTGTAAGCGCAGATGACTTGGTTTATTCGTTCATAAATGTGCGCCAAAGGAAGATAAGATATGTAACTATAAAATGATAAAATTAGTCAATAGAGAAACAAAAAGCAGTGTATCTTAACAAAATCAAGAAACAAAAAGCAGTGTATCTTGACAAAATCATTCATAAGGTATGCAATACATAGGTGATAAATTGAACAGCGAACTCACATGTCTGAGGAATAGAATTTCGCCTTTTGGCAGAAACTAGCAGCATTTGCAATTAAATTTCCATGGGACAAGACAACTCCCTTTCCCTTGAAAACAAGAAATAGCAGTATATGTTAGGCAGCAAAGGAAGTGAAGGCATGCAAGGGCAACTAGCGGGAGAAGCACAATATAAAAATAACATAAGAATCTTACCTTTGGCATTCCAGTAGTACCACTGGTGTAGCATATTGTCGCAACATCATCAGGCTTAGGAGCGCAAAATGGCTGCAGGTTACTGCGGCCCTAAAAAGAAAACCATTTGCAATAAGTTGTTATAAACTAGGAGCTAGATTAAATAGGCAGATCCACAATTTCATTTGCATTTCAGTTAGATCACTTGCTAAACTAATTATAAATCCTATTCTAGGATATAATCGTTCAGTCAGTAATCAGGTAAAGTGTTTACAGCTAACATCAGTCTAAATAATTTGAGGAAAATATAAAAGCTTAGCAAAACAAGTAGATCCTTTTATCAGCACTTACACAACATAAAGCATGTGGAGTAACCTGAAATATAAGCTGCATATTGGAAAGAGAATGATTAAACTAAAACCACACACAAAGAACTAATTTTATACCTGACCAAGTAATTTTAAATATGATACGCACTTCACACCAGATGTCGAGGGAAGCGAAGGTAAGTGTTCATCAGCTCCTCCAACCACCTACATAATAAAAGGTGCCAAGAGAAAACATATGCTTAGTGGGAACAGAACACTAGCACATGTACAGTTTAATGAGATTTCTACAAGTACATACCACTACAACATGTACAGATGGAATCAAAGATATGAAAGTCAAAAGCTGCAATTATAAAAAGAGAAAATGGTATAAGTAAATTTTAAATCAGCAGTTAAATGAGTATTACTTGCATCAAGTTAAAAACTAATATGGTGCAAAACATAGGTCTGGAAATTGATAGGAGGAAAAATGAAATTCACAGTGTTCAAAGTTTCTGGGACACAGAAAATAGCTTTTATGCCGGAATGGTTCACAACGAACTTAACCGCATCAGGACCTGCAAATGACCAAAAGTGTAAGAATTGGGTTACAAAGAACCAAATGAAAATATTAACCAGTTGAAGGCACGCCTAGAGTATCATATAAAGGAACTGAAATATATGAATATGCTGCACAAGCATGATCGACTACTAGCCACTCAGGTCGATTTATAAAATAAAGTCCAACACAAGCTCCCAGATAACCAGAACAAGTAAAATGCTTAACAAAATCAACGGTTAAAATTAGAACAGGTAGAAATACTAGGTGTAGGGAGCTAATATATAGGAGTAAATCCACAGTTGGATAAAGATGGCTTTCGAAAACATGGGAATCCAAGTTCCTCAGAGCAACTTACTTGTTCTAACCCATAATACCTAAGACCAGAGCCTATTGCTTCCCGAGCTGTGGCTGCTTCTCCAAATGTCATCCACTTATACCTTCATATGCAAAGCACAATTAACAGAATCTCATAAAAAAGAATCCCATATTAATTCCTAATAAAATTTATTTTAAACTCTTTAAAACAGAATACTGATAGAACTCACTCCCCAATTGTTCCATCCACCTGAACTCGCGTTCCCAAATACTTGTGATCTTTATAAGTCTCGACAGCATGTCTAAGTAGCCAAACATTGAAAAAACATATGATAAGCGTATACCACTTCACATGTAAAAGGAACAACGAAACAAAAATAAAAACGATTCTCACACAAAGTTTTCATGCAATGTCCCGATGTCAGGATGATCTTCAAACCGACCCAAAAGCTTCATTGGAGAACGAGCCGATCTGCATAAACAATTTCAACATTAAAAAATAAACAAATAAATAAGTTAAGGAAAAGCAGAGTGTAGCAAGAAATAGAGACCTATAAACATTCCATTTTCCAGTTTGCAATTTCTCGGTAAGAACTACACTGTACTGTTGATGTACAAAAGCAATTATGAGCCCAAAAAGCATGAGAAACAATTAATCAGTAAAAAATTACATAAAACACTTCCATTTTCTGAATAATTAACTACTATATGCCAAAAAAACGGATGATCACATCACGAACTGTACGTATGATCGAAAGAATAAGATTAATCAACTCATACGCGATGAGGACCAAATCAAAATAAGCAATTAATCAAACCAACATCACATAAAACACTTCCATTTCCTCAACATTTAACTTCGAAAAACATAGAAATACGAATTAACACGTCACTAACTGTACTTTATGTACGGTCATTTATACATTTCGTCACTCGCGGAGCACTCACCGACAAAGAAGTGTGGCGAGGAGGAGGAAGTGACGTTACGGGTGACAGTGGATTCATCCTCGGCGGTGGAGGAAGGAAGGAGGTGAGATTGGACGGCGGTTAGGCGGCGTTGAGCTGGAGATTCCATTTCCACGGCGGTTTTCTGTTTTCCGCGCGGCAAAATGAAAATAAAAAGAAATGTAAAATCGGTAACGTGAACTGAAAGGCAAAAGTTGGCGAAAATGAACTATACTTGCTTTTTTTCGGATTTAAAAGTAAATGAAAAATATACTATATAATAATTGGATAAAACTTTAATACACAGTCCGTGTAAAATTAATTTTACACAAGCATGTGTATTTACACTATAAAAACACAAATACTAAATTTCTAACCCTAACCCTAAAAAACTAAACCCTAAACCTTAAACGTTATTCACTAAATTATAAGCACTAACCTTGAATTCTAAACCCTACAACCTAAACCCCTAAATCTTAAACCCTAAACTAAAATCTTAACCCCTAAAATTAAAAGGCACGTATAAATTAAAGTTTACACGGCATGTATATCAAATTTTTTCCATAATAATTATAAAGTAAATAAGCAAAATGCGGGTAGATATGCACATTTTTTAAGACGTATCGTTAATGGGTAACTTTTTGGGATGGAAGCCCCAAATTATGTTTTTTTTTATATTTTTTCTTTAAAAATGAGTTTAAGGTTAGAGTTATTAAAATTATAGTTTAGAATTTAATGTTTAAGTTCTTTTAGTGTGAGACATAGTTAGGAGGTATGGTTAGGGCAGAAGATATTTGTTTAACTTTTTGATAGAATCTTTACAACTACTCTTCACTTGTATAAGTCGGAAACCAACGTCTTTCATAAAAATTTAAAATTCATATATAATTTTTAAAATAATTTATATATTTTCATGTATTTTTATTAAAATTTATTTTTATACATTCTAAAATTTCATAAATTTGTTCCCTAAGTTTTATAGATTCTCCCCCATATACCTATATTGTGCTTAAACAATTCTATTTGAATTGAAACGATCAATTGAATTAGAAAATGATTGTCTGGTTAGTTTAATTAATAATATTACATTAAATATATAATAACTCAGTTTCACTAATTGGCTTAGAGGTTATAGATGATCTTTCACTTCATCTTTGTGTGGGTTTGAATTTTAGTATTTACTTTAAGAATATTATTGTAATATTATTTAATAAAAAATACCAATAACCAGTTGATATAGCGAGACGAGACATTAAATAACTTAAACAATATAAAAAAATAAAATTCTAACGTTTGTGAATAGAGATAATATAAGTTAAAAAAATTAATCCATAACAAATCTCTACTGGATGTGGATTAAAAAATATTACATTAAATATAAAATAAACTATTAAGAATTATTAAGAAATCGATTGATTTGATCAATCCATTTGGATTAAAAAACTGGTGAATTGGTCGGTTCAATCACCAATACAAGTTTTACAACAGTTTACATAAGTTGTGGATTTATTTTAAATATATGAATTTAGATTTAAATTGTTTTTAAATTTAAAACTTTAATGTTAACTCTAAAATTTATTAAGCGGTCTCAACGGTAAATAATAACATTATTTTTTAGATAATTTAAATTCGAACAGCGTAATTTGTATAGTGTTTGTACATTTTCAAAATGATAAAAATAAAGAATAGATATTATTATATTATTATGTAATCACACAAAATATCCAAAAAAATATGTTAACCAGAGTGATACGTATTTAATAGGAATAAAATTAAAGTGACTAAAAATTATCAAATTTTAAGAATACAAACTAAATTTAGAACTTATACTAAAAACAATGGCCAATAATACAATTAGTAAATGAAAAGCAAGGTCTCGATATTGTGAGTTAGTTAAGAATTTTTTTTGATAGATTCTAAATTTAATTTTAATTATATCTAGAAAAGGAGAAGAAGAACTCTAGAAAAAGAAAATGAAATGTTTTTAATAAATTTAGAATTTATAATTTAAGAGAATAAAAAATAAAAATTAATAATTTAACCGATCGGCCAATGTATTTGTTCAATAAGTTAAGAATATTGTGCATGTTAAATTGAGTGAGAGAACATTAATAGAATTAATTTTATGAATAGACGGTTGTGTATATCTTGGGAATTGTTAGGAAAATGTATATAAACTAATTTAGGAGATTTATTTAAGTATCGTAATAGATTTTTGCTTTTTCTGGATAAATAGAAATTACACGTAAAAAACGATCAAATTAGGTAAATAAATTTAATTTATAATTTTTATATAGTGAAATAACTAACAGTAAAATTTGATTTTTTACTTTATATATATTCTAAGGGTTATATTTTAAACTATAAAATTAGGTAAATTCTATGCACAAAGTTTATGAAAATTTTGTTTACACAAGTACATTAATTTTAAGGTTTAGAGATTTTAGTTTTGAATTTAGGGGTTATTGATAGAATTTCGAGTATAGGGTTAAAATTTAAGGTTTATTGATTAAAACATAAATCCATAACTATAATATCCTAAAATCTAAACCTAAATTCTAACAATGAACCCTTGCACTAAAACGCATTAAGGTGCTTGTAGAAACAAAAAAGTTTCCATAGCCTGTGCGCATGGGATAATAATTATATATATATATATGAAAAACATAAATCTATATATGAAAAATACTTCTATACATATAAAAAATACTTTGATACACAAGTAAACCTTTCAATTTTAAGGTTTAGAGAGTTAAGTTGTGATTTAGGGTTTAAGTTGTAGAGTGTAAAATTTAAGATTTATGGTTAGATTTTAGAATTTAAAGTGTTAGAGCTAGGGATTTAAGTTTTAGATTTTATAATTTAAATTTGAAGGGTTGTATAATTTTTTTTACGCAGCTTGTATATTAAATATTTTCCCTAACACCGTATATATAATAAATGTTTTCCCTTATTTTTTTAGCAATTTCAGTTTAAAGTCGATTAGACCGTTCCTGATTCGACCTCCGGTCCGGATTTTTCATCCATTATACGCAACTAAAATACATTGTTCAATAGAATGCAAGTATACACACTTCTTGGAACACAATGTGTATAGAAAGAACAGCATGTTCACTGTTGGCTCTGTTAATAAGAGATGCAAAAGAGAGTCGAATTAGAACCTTCCTTCCCTCTCGGACGAAGGTCGTAACGGCAAAAATGACGACTTCCGGTAACTACTTTGCATACCTTTCGACTTGAGTGGACTCCATACCAACGATTTCCGTTGCAAAGCAACGACGGTCGGATGCCTCGGCTTCCATGAACCTGCCTGCGAGGCTGGAGGGCTCCCCATGAATTTGCTACTGCTTCTCATGGCTGCTGCAGGTGATGTCTCTGATGGGTTCCTGAACTCTGGCAATGGAGAAAACAATCTTGAATATCTTGCCTTCCTGGCATCCCGAGCTAACGACGGTCTGTCCATTGTACCGTTGTTGAATCCGGAAGCAGACCTGTGGAGTGGTGTGGTCATGTGCGAATCAGGCCGGAGGGTAGCGATGGATACTCGCTTTTTAGGCTGAACAACTTGAGCCTTGGCTGTTGGAGGTTTGACAGCAATGGAACAACGCCTCGGTTCCAAAAGTTTTTTTCTGTTTGTTGTTGGTGCCATCACGGTATCGGAGTTGTTTTCTTTGTCATTTGATGATGCTACCATCGACATTCTAGATGTCTTTCTCTTGGTGGCCAAAGGTGATGCTGGGGGTATGAAGTTGGTGATTCTCCGCAGTGGTGACCTCATTTTTGAGGGACCAAGTGGCGGCTTTTTATCCGTTTTGGTATTCTCTGCTGCTTGTTTAAGAGGTGGTCTAGTAGAAGCAGAAGCAGCAAAAGCTCTGGTTTCCTGCTTTAACCGAGTTTTCCGTTCCTCCGCTAGCTGATTTTCTAGGTCACGAACCTGACATCAAATACCAAGCAATGAGAAATGATACAAAATACCAGGAAGAAAAGCATCAGAAATCTAGATTGCTAATAAAAGTTTTACGATCAGAAAAGGACTATCTACATCTCGGAGATAACTGCTTCGGTTTGTTTAATATATGATTACCTTTTCCTGGAGACTTTTGCATATATGTTCTCTCGCAGAAAGTCTCAGCTGCAAGGATTGCACATTATCCTGCAACTTCTTTGTTTCCTTGTCATCATGTTTCAACTTTTCTGCCTGTTAATTAATCAATAACCAGAAGTCAAACAATCGAATCCACCTCAAACGTTAAGAGGGAAATATTTAAAATTTCATCAATTTGCCATACCATTTGCTTATACTTGTAGAGCTCAGTAAGGTCCACCTGTTTGCGGGCAGGGCCACTTTCAATCCCCCTAACTCGGCTAGCAAAGTTCAATGAACAGAGGGTCTCCCCGAGGTCCGCACTGGATGGGCTGATCTGTACAAACATAACGGTCTTGCAATCTCCTCCTGCATTTCATGATTTTGCCATTAGGCTACCAAACATGAATACAGATCCTTCATGACCAATCATTCCAGATTAACTAGCTTCAGATAAAGAGGCTCAACTTCCATTGATACCATGATGAGACAAAAGCTTACCTAGAGAGCTCTGTAACATATGTGTGAGCTTTGAGTTCCTGGTTTTCCACAGAAAAGAAGAAAGAATAGAAGGGTTAATGTTAGACATGAATTTTTAAGAAAAAAGTGTTAATGTTAGACATTGATTTTTTATTCGGCTGTGCGTATGTGTTGTTCATGTATGAGAACAAGGGTAGAAAGGGAGGGAGAGGGAGAAACCTGTAAGGAATATGGGATGTTTTCGATGCGAGGGCAGAAATTACATCACCAAGCGCTGAGAGAGATTTATTTATGAACTGGGATTCCTTCAATCTTTCCAACACGCTCACTGCCAGCCAAATCTACCAGCCATAGGTGACTCCTAGTCTTTTGGCCATTTATCAAATTTGTTCCTGTAACAGTGACACGCAACAAGCTGCAAAGAGAGAAATTCTGGTCATTAGAGTTAAATGCATCAAAATTCAAGACTTTATTAGATCACAAAAAGTATACCAGTGAGAACGACTGCTCATTTCATTGGCATTGGTAGCGCCAACTGATCTGACCCGGTTTCCAGACTTTAGTAGCTCCCAAACTTCCCCGGTACTGTAAACACTAGCTTCGACAACTCCTGGAACTTCTTGTGTCCCATCTGCTGCTTGCTTGATATCCAACCTAAATCAACAAAATGTAGGACTTCAACATTGGACTTAACTCCAAATATGGGGTTTCTAAAATCTTCTTTAGGGAAGACATTAAGCAGAGACTGGTTGGAAATTCTGAGCTTTATTTTTCTTCTCAACATATTGTCCCTAAGAATAGTTAAAGTTTATGCCAATGGATTTCTTTCTTTATGGAGATAAAAGATAATAGATTGCACATAAGTGTCTGTTTTGCAATCAGACTTTAATAATTGGCCAACCGTATACAAATTAGTGTTAGGAATAAACCTTTTAGTAGGCTGGTTGGAGTTTTCTCCTAGCAGATCCTTTATCTTTTCGTTGTAGACCTCCATCATGCTGACAAATAGATCATATTTCATTACACCACCTCTCTCTCCAGCAACTCGAAACAACTCCTCCAATGTCCTGTAATTAACTCCTCTATTTTCCGGTGGTCCCTCCATAGTAAATGTCTTCCCGGTTCCAGTTTGCCCATACGCAAATATGCAGACATTATAACCATCCAATACAGAAGTGACAATGGGTTTGGTTCGTGCAAATACAACATCTGCATAATTAAAAGAACACAGAATTAAAAACTTTCACAATGAAACTTGGTGAAGATATCTCAGGTCAAGTAAACTCAATCAATAGATCTTAGGGGTACCTTGGCCATCCTCAGGCCTAAATACATGATCAAACTTGAATTGCTTCTTGGAAGAATCGGAAGAAATTATTTGTAGCTCAGCATCCTGAGATGAGTCAAATTCAACTACATAAGAGGATCCATTCGAGATTTCAACTTGGTTTAGAGGTCTACATCTGCAGAAAACCCTGATGTTTCCTTTAAGCTCAATCACTTCATTGTAAAGACGCTTCTTCTTCAGAAGTTCATATTCATTATCTATACAAGAAATAGAAAATCAATCCAAATCCAATAAAAAACACAGAGATCCAATACTTTTGTTTCTTCAATCCATTACTTACTGAGCAGCTGAAGAGTTCCTACAATGTCATGACCAGGAAAAGACTTCACTTGATTGGACAGAATTTCATGCTCTTTCTTCAAATTCTGTGACATTGAGTTGATCAAAGTCAATCCCTTGAACCATTAATGAGAACATAAACAGGGTATATATATATATATCAAGCTTATGAAAAGCAATAGCCTACTATGTTTTACCTGAAGACTGTTACTCAAATTAATAACTTTCTGTAATATTGGAAGAGTTGGCCTCTGAGCTGGAGATTTTTCTTGGTTCATGCCGGAAATAGTATCTTCATCCATGGAGTCGGTATTCTCTTCTAAAAGTTCTAAAGAAACAGCCAATGTTCTTCAAATTAGTATCTAATTACTCGAATAATTTAAATAACATAAAATTTCCCAAATATGATAATTTGAACACACAAATGCACCAACAGAGAAAGAACATTACAACAAATTTTCTAGCCAAACAAAGGATTCATGAACTGTAATAGAAGAATATGCTTAAAATCAACTCAATTCATGCCACAAATTCTAAGTGCTGAACTAAACAAGAAAAATCACAAGAATCATCCATCACTTTACAAGTATCATCCAAGTAAGACTTTCCTTTCAGATTTAGAGAATATTTCATTAAAAAATCAACCAAATGCTTTCTTCAATGTAAAGAAAGAAAGAAAAACGAAAAGAACTAACCAATCGGAGAAGACTTTGTCTCATCCTTCACCGTTGGTTCTATGAAAACATCACGGGTTTTCACAGATCAGGATCATGAAATAAAATTGAAGCACAAAAAGAAAGAAAACCGAAGCGCTAACCTTTATCAAGAACGATCAGATCGCAACTGTCCAAGCCCATTTCAGCCATTTGATTACAAAAAAGAAAAACAAGAACTCGATTGTTAAAAAAGAAAGAACAAAAGGAAAACTATACGACTTAGGAAGAGAAATAGGGAATTGAAAAATATTAGTGAGAATTTTCGAGAAATGAAAGAAATTGACGAGAGAGAGAGAGAGCTAAACTGAAGCGTTGAGTTTAAATTTTGAAAATGGGGGATAGGGTTTTCGTTTCTTTGATTGGATTCAAAATGGAGAAACGTCAGCCGTTGGATCGACTTAGCTGTTCATAACGGCTACTTTCATACAAGAATCTTTTTAAGGAGCCCATGCCTCGGATCTATAAAAGTTTGGGTTTGGGAAATTTTAACCCGATTAAATTAAAGGTGTTTTTTTTCACAAATTGGTCCCTAAACTACACTTATTCGATTTTAAGTACTTAATTTTTTTTTGTCAAAAGTGATATTTAAATTATCATTTTCCGCAGTCTACCCAAAATGTTTACAGTACTTAAAAAAAACAGCCAGCAATATTAGGTTACATGTCGATTTATACATGCCAATTATGATAACATATATCATGTCGTATTTTTTGGTTGAAATTGTTAATTTTTTAATACCATCAGTCTTTTGGGAAAATTGAGAAATAAAGATAATTTAAGTATATATTTTGAAAAATATACCTTTAAATATTTAAGTAAAAATCGGAAAAGTATTTCATAGATCTTTCTCATAAAGTCAGTAATAATTCTAATCACAAAAATCCATCTATATTATTATCTTTTTATATCATCGGATCACTCAAATTGTAACTTCCAAATACTATTATTGGTGGACCAAATTGGCACTTAAGTTTTGGAAAATGAAACGGGTTTTTTTCTGTAGGCGCAAGTTAGCAGGTCTAACGGCCTAGGGTTTGCTCGATCATTTTACTTCGTTTTTGGCTTAATTTTGGGCAAATAGTCTGGGTTTTGATCTCGTTTTGTTGAATTTCTCATCGATTTTTTTTTTGATTGCATGTCTTCGGTGGACTGGAGGCATTTTTTTGTTGGGGGAGGGGATGAACAAGCTCTTACTTTTTTCCCGCGGCTATTTTTAAGGATTCTTTCATTATTGAACCGCGGTCGGAGATCTTCACTGAGGGTAGCTCTAACTGGAAGCACGCTTTGGTCGAACAGTTTATTGGATCCGTGCCTAATTTTTTGGCTCTTAAGAAGATCGTGGACTCACTCTGAGGGAAGACGACTCTGTCTAAGGTAAGTCTCGCCGGCCCTAACCTTTATGTCTTTTCTTTTGCGAGTGCCATGGCTAAGGATTGGGTTTTTGAGAACGGTCCTTGGCATATACAGCATAAGCCCCTTGTGCTGCGGAAATGGGAACCTAACCTGAAGCGATTAGACTTCGACTTGGCACGTATGCCAATTTGGGTACAGTTGTATAATGTGCCATTAGATTTGTTTTTCAAGAAGGGATTGAGTTAAATAGCTAGTGCCCTAGGTATTCCTCTGTATATGGATTCCGTTACTACTTCTAGGGAGCGTCTGAAATTTGCTAAAATCTGTGTTGAGGTGGAAGCTGGACAGAGACTTCCTAAGTCTATCCCTGTTCGAATGCCGGATAAATTCATTGTGTTTGTCAAAGTTAGGATTCCTTGGATGCCTAATTGTTGCTCGTCTTGTAAATCATTTAGACATTCGGATAAATTGTGCCCAGTGCAAGTTAAAGTTGGACATTTGGATAAAGTTGAGCAGGGTGCTGCAAATGGTTTAGAATGAAGAGTCAAGGCTGGTCCTAGCAAGGTTACAACTGTTGCCAGTGCTTCTAATGTTGAGCTAGCTGATTTAGCTGAGGCTATTAGAGGTGCTAGTCCTATTGCTAATGTTGAGCTAGCTATTGTTGCTGAGGCCATATGTAGCACAGTTTCTACCAATGTTGAGCTAGCCATTGGTGCTGAGGCCATTGGTACTTCTGATGTTACTTGTGTTGAGCTAGCTACAGTAGTTGAGGCCATTAGTGATACTGGGATTGTTGCTGCAGATAGTGATGGAGCTACTTCAAGTGTGTTTGTTGGAGAGGTTGCTATTCCAGTTGACTTAGAGGAATTCCCTCCTCTGCAAAGTCCTGAGGTGAAACATAAAGGCAAGGGTCGAGGAAAGGGTAAGATTCAAAATGCCAACTGTAAGAATAAGTATGAAGTGCTAGCTGGAGCTGAACCAGACTTGGAGGACATTAAGAAACCTAGAGTTGCTTCACTTGGTGTTGCGTATTTGCTTCAAGAAATGAAATCCAAGAAAACGGATAAGTTTAAAGAAAAGGTGTGTAAGACTATTGTTGGGGGGAGTTCCATTTCTACACCTCAATGAATATTACCTTTTAGAATATTCGAGGGTTCAATAACCCTAATAAACAGAGGAGGGTTCTGCAACTCATTGAAAAGTTGCAGGTGGATATTCTGTGCTTATTTGAAACTAGAGTTAGAGAGCCTAGATTTTCTGCAGTGTTCTCTCATTTGTTTGATTCTTGGGTATGTTTTAATAACTATGGTTCCATTGGGTTAGGGAAAATCTGAATTTTGTTTAGGAAAGATCTGCGATTGGACTTAGTTTACTCTGATTCTCAGGTTATTACTGTGCAAGAGGAGTTGGATGAGAAGATGTGCTTTCTCTCTGCAGTCTATGGAAGTAATGACAACATTCTTCGTAGGGATCTATGGCAGCAACTTAGGAATGTTGAGAGATTGGTGGGAAATCTCCCTTGGATAGTGGGGGGATTTTAATGTGACTGCCAATGCATGTGAAAGCTCTAATTTTAAAGAGATTGATATTCAGGTTACTGCTGATATGGAGGAGTTTCAAGGTTGTCTGGAAGATGTGGGGTTGAGTGATCACTCTTTTTTTGGGCCTCTTTTCATATTGTCGAATAAGCAAGATGAGAATTATCTTGCAAGGAAACTGGATAGAGTATTGGTCAACTCTCAGTAGCATATTGCTATTCCTCACTCTTGTGTGGAATTTTTAGCTCTAGGAGTGTCAGATCATTGCCCTGCACTTGTCCAGATGCATGTGGAAGTCCCTACCAACAGACCTAAATCATTTAAGTTTTTTAATTTCTGGACACAACACCCAAGTTTTGAGAAAACTGTTGCTGACTCATGGACTGAGCCAGTTGTGGGTGTCCCTATTAAGATTCTGTTTGTGAAGCTAAAGAGGCTAAAGGTTTGTTTAAAAGCACTTAATAGGGAGCATTATTCTGATATTTCAAGGAGAGTTGAAGAGGCAAGAAAGCAACTGGACGTTATGCAGCTCTCAAATTTGGCAATGCCAGCTGATAGGACTTCTGTGCTTACTGAGAAGCAGCTGTAGTTGCATCTGTCAGATCTTGAGCAGGCTGAAACGCAATTTTTTCAACAAAAAGCAAAGCTGAACTGGCTTCAGAAGGGTGACCAGGGAACTAAGTTCTTTCACTCTGCAGTGGCAGCAAAAAAGAAGAGAAACACTGTTAGATTTTTGCAAGATGACTCAGGTGCTAGAATTGATTCTTTTGAGGGCATGTCTGTTGAACTTCTTTTTTTCTTCACTAAACAAATAGGCTCTGTTGATGAGGATGTGATGGGTTGCAACGTGGAGCAATTGAGGGACTTGTTACAGGTATCTATCCCTACTACTGCCCAGGAAGTTATGGTCCGAGAGGTTACAAATGCTGAGATTAAAACTGCTATCTTTAGCCAGGGTAAGGATAAGGTACTAGGGCCTGATGGATATACATCCTGCTTCTTTAAATCTGCATGGAATATTGTGGGAGAAGATTTCTCTAATGCTGTGAGGTACTTCTTTACATCATCCACTCTTCTGCCTGCTTTTAATGTAACTCCTATCACTCTAGTTCCCAAAATTCCTAATGCTTGTAAGCCTAAGGACTTTAGGCTCATTTCTTGTTGCTCGGTTGTTTATAAAATAATCACAAAAATTTTGGTTGATAGGCTGACTTGTTATCTCTCTCATCTGATTACTCCTAGCCAATCTGCCTTTATCAAGGGTAGGAGTATTGTAGATAACACTTTACTTGCACAAGAACTTGTCAAGGGCTATGGCCGAATGTTTATTTCACGTAGGTGTGCTCCTAAGGTAGACCTACAAAAAGCCTTTGATTCCCTAGATTGGACATTTCTGCTTAATGTGTTGGAAGCTATGAGACTGCCTGCTCAGTTTAGGCAATGGATTTGTACTTGTTTTACTGGAAGCAGGTACTCTATATCCTTAAATGGTACCTTAGTTGGATTCTTTAAGGGTAAGAGAGGGATTCGACTCTCTCCCCCTATTTGTTTGTCATAGCTATGAATGTCCTGTCTCATCTGTTGGATATGGCCGCTGATAAGGGGATTTTTCAGTTTCACCCCAAGTGTAAGAAGCTTAAGATCACACATCTGTGTTTTGCAGATGACTTACTTATCTTTTGCAAGGGGAGTTTGGATTCTTTACTAGGGGTGCAAAGTGTGCTTGAGAAATTTTATGACATGTCTGGACTGACATTTAATGTATCAAAGTCAGAGCTGTTTCTTGCAGGGGTACCATTGGAACATCAAGCTATTTGGGGCTCCTTGACTGGGTTTAAGGTTGGAAGGCTACCTGTACGGTACTTGGGCATCCTTTTGGTTACCAGGAGGCTATCCGAGAAGGATTGTTCTGTTCTGATTGAGAAGGTAAAGTTCAGGTTGGCTACTTGGGCAAATAAGTCCGTTAGTTATGCTGGGAGATTGCAGTTGATAAATGTTGTACTCTTTAACATTGCTAATTACTGGTGTAGGCAGGTTATACTACCTAAGGGTGTGGTGAAGAGGATAAATCAGCTTTGTATGAGGTTCTTCTGGAGGGGAAAAGATGAGGCTGCACAAGGTGCTCGTGTGGGATAGAATATCATTTGTAGCCAGAAGAGTGAAGGTGGATTGGGGGTGAAGGATCTCCAAACATAGAATACAGTTTGTCTTATCCAGCTAGTTAGAAATCTCCTGTCTGATGAGAGCTCGTTGTGGGTTGCTTGGGTGAGGGCATATGTTTTTAAGGAATTTGACTATTGGACTGTGGAATGCAAACCATGGTTCAGTTGGAGCCTTAGAAAGCTTTTAAAACTCAGGTCTGTTGTACAGTCCTTACTTCCTGGACAGTTAACCATGCTGAATATTTGAAATGGAATCATAGATGTTAAGCCTAAGGTGCCATGGCACAAAATTGTTTGGTATGGCCTACACATACCTAGGTGTTCTGCGATACTATGGATGGCAATTCTTGATCGCTTGCCTACAAAGGATCGGTTGCAACGGATTGGTTTCAATGTGGACACTAGATGTGTTCTTTGTACAACTGGTTATGAATCTCGTAATCATTTATTTGCAGATTGTGACTACTCTAAGCAAATATGGAGGGCCATTCTTGATCTGTGAGCAAAACCGAGTTATTTTGGACTGGGACAGGGAGCTGCAGTGGCTTTATACTCATTTGCGGGGAAAATCCTTCAAGGTGCTCATTTGTAAACTTGTTTGGAGCCCATTTGTCTATCACGTTTGGGAAGAAAGGAATCGCAGGAAGTTTAAGAATGTATTTCGTGATTGTAATTGTATAGTTCAAAGTATTATAGGGGCAGTAGGTATACGTGTACATGATAGATCTATACGAGTAACTGATGTAAGTAGGGAGTTTTGTTTAGCTTGGGAAATTCCCTAAGGAGATGGATGCCCAGGTTTTGTTGTAGAGACAGTTGCAATTTTTGTGTACTGTTTTCTTGGATAAATAAATACAAAATTTATCTAAAACAGAATTATAACTAATAAATAACTACTCATTTTTATAAATAATGTGTAAAAAATGAGTGAAGATTTACCCGAAAAAATGGTACGAAAAGAATTATGATGTATATAATTTTTAATAGTGGGATCATTGCTAACATGATGAAAAAGGTTAATAAAAGAATTTTTCGTGATTATAATTTAAATGAATGAAGTTCGAGTTTATCTTATACAAACCATGTGTCAAAAATTCATATTTGTTTTGATTTAAATCTCAGCTTGTCGCGATTCACTTTGATTGTTCAATATGTGTTCAAGCGGTTATATCAGTTTGAGTTTTACTTAAAAGGTCCATGGAGAAACATTTCCTTGTTTCATGTCCGAAAACGAGTTGAATATCTATACTTCAAGAGAAATGAAAGGTCGTAGACATATAAATACATAGCAAAGCAATGATAATGAATAAAATTGGCTAAATATCTTGAGCAAAATTTTTCATTGCACAATAACCCAGTTCAACCTTTTTTTTTTCTTTTTTTCTTTTTCCTCTTACTATTTCTATACGTCAAACTCTTCCACCATTAAAATGAAATTAGATTTTACAGTTCTTTCTTTTTCCTACGCATATAGATTTTCGATATTACCGGAAATTAGGGCATGAATGTTTCTAAGAAGATGACATTACCGAGTCTGTTGTCGGACATGGGAGAGTCTTCATCCCTCAATTGGAGGCATTTTTCCTCGCAGAATATACACGGTAAGCTGCAAACCCAACGACGGCTACAGCGGCTCCAACTGCAAAAGGTGAAAACACGCATTGAAAACGATTAACAATCCGACGTTGTGAGCATGACCATCGATACAAAATATAGAGAGAGAATTTCAAAAAATAGGGGGGAAACGAAAAAAAGGAGCAGTGCCACGAAAATCAAAGAGTTAAAGCGCACATTGTACACTTTAATGTTTCTCATTCAAAAACGAAAGGCACTATAGTATTTGCCCCGGACCTATGTTACTAGGATGCAGGTGTGAGTGTCACGAATCTGTTTTCGAATATTCTTTTTCATAATCTTTTGGACATGAGACTTTCGGACAAGGGGTACTCGCGAAAAACGATGGGCATAGCAACTACTCAAAAATCTAACCATGGTGAATAATATTTCAAGTGCATTGAGAATGAAACAGTTGCGAAATGCCAGACTATCAGTGTACCTGACACAAACATGAGAGATCGATTTATGAGCCGATGGTACTGCTTCCGACTTCTGCCGGCCTCGGTTCCAGGAATGCTCAAATGAGGATGCTCAGCAGCATTAACTATCCTTCGGAATAAGTTGTTGAAATCACTCAATTTTGAGCTGATAGGTATAGGTGCATCTATCCCCATATCCTGGCTAACCTGCAGACGCAAAGTTTGTAACGTGCACTTTTCAGTCCAGTTCTTCAAGATGTAAACTCAGAGGGACTAATTCTATAATTATACAATAAAGTGAGACAACCAGTGACAAGAACATACATGGTACATCTTCAATGTATTTTGTCCGTGCATTTTGCTGTATCGGAATCATGTAATATAAATTCTGATACGTTAATAATTCATGTAATACAAATTTTGAGACATTTTTGCATTGTGCCATGTCATATTTTACTTATTTTTTCAGTGTTGTCTAATATTGCTGAGTCTTAAATGAAATGAACGAAGAGTTTCGCATTTTACGAGCCCCTATAAGACATTCTACTTATCCACTTAAATATGCAAGAACATTATTTAAAAAAACAAAAGAAAATACCCTGGTAGAATCCTGTATTGCCATTGGAAATGAATCCAGATCATCTTTAGCAGCAACAATGAGACAAGGCACCTCATAACCAGTGTCTTCACCATGACCAGCGACATCCACGAGCAATTCAGTTGCTCTCTTCCATGAAGACTCATCAGAACTGCAAAGGCCGGAAAATCATGACACGACACTCGGCAAAAGAAACAAAATACAAGTGCATATGGATCTAAATGAAGTTTTATAAAAATTCAAACATGGAATAAAAAAATATTTAACTATCTTCATTTGACATGATAAGTACACTCCAAGCCCAAGTGAGAACAACCTTTTGCACCATTATGATCACATAACTGAAAATGTTTTAACTAATGGTAGCAAATACCTCAAATTTGAAACCCTAGCTTGAATTAATCACACCCGTGATTTACCTGTCATGAACAAATACTGCTATGTCACAGGCAGCCAAAGAGTCTTTGGTAGACAGCAGTTTTGCAACTCCATCCTCAGGGATTTCTCGCAAGACTAGAGTTTTCTTTATTCCCTACAAATGAAAAAGTAAAATATACTTAATACTGAAACTCAAAGCAACAATTAAGTCAACCAAGATCCATGCCCAGAAGGATATGTGAAGGACACTATAAACTTCTATAAGCAGAAGTTCCCAAACAACTTGCTTTGATACTGCAGGGAGCATGTGGATTTTGATGGGTTTTAATCTTGAAGAATTTTTTTTTATTGCATCTGAAGTCTGAACCTTACGTAACATCATTTTAGTGTACCCGTCGTGACAACCCACGTTATGGTATAGACTCTAGAAGAACAAGAAATGCAGTATACTAAAGTTCAAGTTACTTCAGCAATCCCTAATCCACCCCCCCCCCCCTCTTCGAGTTGGGAGCTTGCTTTCAACATACAATCACAAAACATGGTGCATGGTTTAAACTTTAAAGGAACTAACCCCAGGTAGTTCCACGACATTCACTGCATATTGGTCAACAGTAGTCGGAGAATATGAATCAGAATAGGGCCTACATGACAGTTAAGAAGCTTGTCAATATGGGGAAAAATAATTAGTTTTAGGAAAACAAATTCTAATGAATACCTGCCAAGGAAAGAATTCATCAACGCAGATTTCCCAGCATTAGCTGGACCGAAAACAAAGCACTGGAAAACATTTCTTTCTGATTGTTGCTTCTTCCGATCTAGGCGCCTTTTCCTACTCATATGGATTGCAGACAAAGGATCACTGGGATATCCAATGTTTATTAAGTTCTCCAAACTACAAGCTGAGTCTAGGAGTGTCATAAGGGCCACTGCAGTGCACAATATAAATCATAAAATACAAGCACAGGCTGATCTATAATAGCCAAAATATGCAGTAATTATCAACCCCAATAGCCAATCCACCCAAATGCAATAAAAACTTCAGTACAACATTTTCATAAGCGGAGTGTTAATAGAGTTGCTATTCATTATTGCCATAACGAATTAATGTTTGAACAGCAGAACTCAAAACAAGAGCAAGCCAAAGTTTGCATAAGCCAATATGCATTAAAGTTCCCTGGAGTTAGCGTAGTCAACAATAGGGCTGTAAATGAGACGAGACAAATCGCGAGCTACTCGAGCTCGACTCGAAAAGTTCGCGAGCTACTCGAAAATATAATATACTAAATTTTTTTATTTTTTATAATTTAAAATCTAAATTTCTAAAATTAAAACTTTAAAATATAAACCCTAAACATAAGTCTCAAACCCTAAAACCCAATAACCTAAACCTCTAAATCCTAAACTAACACCCTAAACCCTAAAATTAACAAGCTTGAGTTCACACAACTTGTGTATTAAAGTTTTTTCTTGATAGGACTTTAAAAGAGACGTGACAGATGGCGAGCTACTTGAGTCCGGCACAGTCAAAGATCGGTCAACACTTGACTCGATTAGGCTCGCCTCGAATTCTTAACGAACTGAGTCGAGCTCAGCCCTACTCGAGCTCGACTCGGCTCGTTTACATCCCTAGTCAACAATGAGTTAATTCTTATGAGATTACATGAAGTATGATATTGTCATTTCAAGGACAGAGGAAAACAAGAATACCTCTGACAGAAATGCATCAAGTGATAGCCCTACCAGTGCAGTTTTTTTCTGCAGCATCCTTATATGGAACATCATTCCAAGGGCTGAAGTTTAACAGAAAAAATGTCAAGCATTATCTACAACCATGTCCTGTTGGCATTTAATAATGATAGAGATAATCTATATATGCAAAATACATGGTTGGGACAAAGTAAAGGGAAAAAAGGGGCAAAGTTGGGATGGAGAAGACATCCTAGCCCTTATATTTGCCTTCTCAATATAGAACATATTGTAATATAGCAAAAGAAAGTAAACTAATCTCATTTCAAATGGGAACCATAATACCTTTCTGGAGCAGTTGAGAAAACATCCTCAACTTCAATTGGCCGAAGATTATTGTCCTGAAAAAGAACAATATTCAAGTTGTTAGAACTTTAGAAACTTAAAGAACAAGTCAGGAATATAAATGTGAGAAAGATTGAGATATACCAAGTCACTGTCAAACAATTCATACACCCCCCTAAGGAATTCAATAGCTTCATTTGTCAGCTCCACACTCTACACAAATTAAAACAAAGAAGAGCACATAATCATAATGGCGAGTTTAAATAATGCTACGCTAAAGCATATATGATAACGAACATAGTATGTTATGTGAAACAAGACAATAATTGATCAAATATCAGCCAACTAGAAAATGCTTGTCTTAGATACAGCTGGGCATTCCATTGGCAACCAAATATATGATTAATAAGAATAGTAACATCCAGGCATAGTGCTTATAAAATTTCACTCTACAAACACCAAATTATTACTGTTACAGGCTGTAATATTTATAACAAATGTATTCTTAGGCTACAAGTTAGGATGTTGCTTTATTTTATTCTAGGATTACTTGTATATATATGTTATGATTACTTGGTAAATAATATAAGATATTCTCCCAAAATTCTCTATAGATAACAATTATCAATTCTCATATGAACAAAATTGCAAGCAAAAATGATGTCAGTAAATTCTAGATGGAAACAAACACCAAAGAAATAACAGTTATAAATGCTTATTTCAGTTTTTTCATATAGAGAGTATTTGTTTCAATGAAGCATTACTTGATCAGGAGCTCGTTTTAATGAAGAATATGGAATCAAATCATAAGAAAGTTTGATATCATTGTTATATCCAAATTTCCTCAGTACAGTCCATGTAGTCTCAAGGCGACCTTTTTCTATGAATAGTGCATGAAGAAATAGGAAACCAGTCAATGTAAGGCCTCGTTCATCGACTCCTTCAACCATCGTATCTTGCACGGCCTGTTTCACAAGAACTAATTCTGATGTTTGTAATGGAGCATTGAAGCATTTGACCTGTTCCACAACAAATTATCAGATTTTTGGAGATGCTCAAGAACAAAATATCTTAAGTTACCAATGAAAAAATGTTCTGTTTCAAGCTTAAAATGATCAGCATTGAACACTTCAAGCAGTGAATAGAACAATCCTTATTCATAAAAAACAGATGTCATCTCCCACCATGTCCCAACCACGTTAAAAATAAAGGACAAAAATAAGTCAAGGGGCAAGTGAGGAACCTGAAAATCGTTCAATTCCGCATCACTTAGAGCACCATCACTGTCATGATCACAGAGAATAAAAATTCGTTTCAGGGCTCTCACACACCGTGGCTTCAAAGTTTGTGATTCCTGATCAAATAGCGGGCCTGTTGGATGAAGCACTGCCTTTTGTGTATAGTAGAAAACCTCCGGAATCTACCAAAAGGATATACTTTAAAAGTTCAATCTCAAATAGTATCAATGCGGTCATAAATATCAATTAGTGTCACACAGCTAACTACAACTATGCCAATTGTCACAACTCACATGTGTGCATAGCATAACGCAATACACTCAAGAAGCAAAAACCAGGAATCGTTGGTAAAATCAATCTACATTTTATCAGAGGATATAGCACCATAATTTCAAATTAACCTCGAAAAGAAACAAGGACCAAGATCTATACCTGAATGTGTTTAAAAGCTGAACACTCAATACAAGTTTCAATCTCCCGAAACTGTTGCATTATTGGTGACATCACTTGTTCCAAGCTCACTTGCTGGTGGTCATATCTTAAATCCAGCTTACAGCCTACTACTATGACAGGCACTTTCACCTTCTCAACAAAAAATTACTTCAGTTTTAGAATAAGTAGATTCATGAAAAAAAAAAAAAATAGTATATGTAATCTACGAGGTAAACTGGTGAAATCCCAATTGAATCAATTGGCCCTGTAAAGAATATTTAAATCCTTTGAAACAGGTTCAAATGCTATAAATATGAAAAATGTAATATGATGATATTTTGTGAGTTTTCCCTATATCAACAAGGTCAATTTCCATGTTCCCACCAACCTAGTAGAGTTTGGTAAGAGTCCGAAGCAGTCACATGAAGTATAATTAATTGCTGGAAGAACATTGTTAAAATGATGTTAACAACTTAACTTCACCTTAACATTTTTTCTATGAAAAGAACAAACTAGCATGAATACACAAGTACAAAAACAAACTAAGATAGAAACCTGTAATTGGCGAAGTTCCGGAAGCCATAGAGTACTCAATCTGTTAAAGGTTTCAGGTTGATCACGCGCATTAGTAAGCACAACTGCATCGGCTCGCTTCAGCTCTTCTGCTAGTTTACCTTTATCCTCAGGACTAACAAATCCAAAAAGAAAAATCATAACTTAAGCCAAAACATGACCCTAAATCTAATCAAAGCAAACAAGAAATTATCTTATCACATTCTGCTTCTTTATTGCGCTAAAGTAAGTCTAAGCTAAAAAGCTATTACACGAAATTTACAATTCTCCAACTATAAATTCATTTAAAAGGCTACAGTTACTGCTCCAAATAACACTAGAATTATGTCAAAGATTTACAAAAATGTGATATAAAGTATCATTAAAGCAAGAAAAAGTATTATCTTATCAAAGTCTGCTTCTTTAAGCTAAAGCTATCACACAAAATTTACAATTCTATTAACTATAAATTAATTTATAAAGCTAACAACTACTGCTCCAAATAAAAGACAAGAATAGCGTCAAATATTTACAATAAAAGAAAAGAAAAAAGAGTTTAATACTGAGGATAATTAGTACAAATATACTTCGCGGTGGTGTCGATGATGGTTATGGGGACACGGTCGGGGTAGAAATCTTCCGGCAACCGGGTAGGCGGCAATAGACGTGGCACATTCGTCGGGAAAGTCTCAGTCGCGGCCGTCACAATCAAGCTCGACTTTCCAGTGCCTCGGTCTCCAGCCACCACGATTCAAACACCGGACTTCCCCTCCGGATTCGAAGATTTAGCCATTCAAAAATTTAAAGCTAACAAAAAACTAATTAATCAAAGATTAAAGAACGTGAAGTAAAATTAGCTAAGCTAATGGCCCGATTCAATTAAAACAAAGCATAAAAGAAAATAACTACCAGCCTATACTAGTCAGATTCTCCCTTTTCGCTTTGACTCGTTACATAAAAAGTGAGGTTGAGGGCGAAATTGTGGTTTTGAGAAACAATAAATGGAAGTAAGGTGTAAGAGAGTGGCATCATGATAAAATGACCTGAATATTGAGGTGAATAAGAGAGTGAGGTTTACTGTTATGGTAGCGGAGAGAGGCCGAGAAAACCTAGGGAGAGGCGGCGGTGGCGGTGGAGGCGGAGGACGGGAGGCGCTACTAAAAATGAAAATTGTTTTATTTTGTTTATAAATCTTTTAGGTACATTTTAATTTTTAATTTAATTGTTTGAAGTGCATAGTGGCCGTTCAAATTAAAGATTTTTTTTGGATAAATAAGAATTTTAGCAAGTTCAAAAGTAGTTTTTTCCCTAAAATTACAATTACATTTTTTAACTAAAATAATTTACAAAATAGTTATTTATATCACATGTCCCTAAAATATAACTCTCATTTTAAATTGATCTTTACATTTTTAAATATTTTAAATTAATCTTCACACTATGACTCACATTCTAATTTAGCCCCTCAAACTTCAGGATGTTTTAATTTCATCCTCAAATGATCAATATATGTCAATCATGCCTCATGTAATAAAACAATTATAAAAATTGCTAATTGTCATGTAAACATTGATGTATATGATGCAATGACAATGATATGTTGTGACATAAACGATAATTTGATAATGAAATTAAAATACTCAAAAAAATTAGAGATCAATTTAAAATGAGGTTCATAATTTGGAGATGAAACTAAATTGCTTAAAATTTTGAGACTAATTTATAATGGAGCATAGTTTAAGAATGAAATTAAATCATTCAAAAAATTAATGACTAATTTAGAATAAAAATTA